>JAODKL010000051.1:7010424-7031781 GCA_026780765.1 Petrocephalus schoutedeni
CCCACCTCCCACACTCCCGCCCCCCCCCCCCCCCCCACATTTGAAATGCATATAACACCCCTGCTGTAGAGTAACCTTTTGGTTCCATAACTACTACTCCTTTATAGGAGTCAAACTGCGGAGCAATGTAGACTTGTGACCACAACAGTAAGGCACATGGCATTGGAAGCTCTATATAAATTAGGGACTGCTTTGGTGGCGTAGTGGTTATTGTCATAACCTAACACCTCCTGAGTTTACAGTTTTACTTTTTACTACAAACATGCAGTTTGGTGGATTTGCATCTTCTGATAGGTACTGGCATCCCATCCAGAGTGTCCCCAGTCTCGTCTTAACATCCTCCAGACATGACTCCAGCAACTATTGATGAATTAAATAAACTATATTGATAATGCTGCATTGACAATGTTAATAGTTTTAAATAGATGTATTTTTTTAAATGCACATCAAGAGAAAGTTTTCGCCGAGTACACATCTTGGGTACACTCGCAAGCCTTCCAGAATGCTCCATAGGGCTCAGGAAGTGTAGAGCATTGAAGCAAGAAAGCGCCAAGGGCATTGCGTGGTCTTCATCTGTGGTAGGTGAGGACTCAGTCTAGGTGCTGGATGATGTCATCCGGCATGCTGTTGCCAGTCATGTTGTCTGACAGTACCTGGAGCCGCAATGAGGTTTCGGGAAACCATCCAATGTCAAAAAAAAAAGTCAGGCTGCATTTCTGTCATGATGACAAGGGGCGCGCGTTGAAGTAGAGTAGGCAATGACGTGTTTTTTTTTTTATGCTGAAGTGTCATCAGCATAATTTAAGTATATGCAGCTTTGTGCATGGAGACTAAGCTCTCTGTGACATTTTATATGGGTACATTTTTAGAAAAATAAAATAAATGAAATCCTTTTGTGAAACAAGCGATTCACCTGGGGAAAACAAACGAGACCCACAAATAGAAGAGTGATTGTTACATTTCAAAGGTTACGCTTTTTTTTTTTTTGACAGTGGTGACAGCATTAAAACATGCTAGCAGTGCTCACAATTCAAGCCGGTCTATCAGTGACAATAAGCACTTAACAGCAATCACCACGCGTATTGTGGAGGCTTGTTATTTCGCGACATGCGGGACAGGGGAGGCCTGGATCTCGCAAAGTTTCTGATGCTGTTTCCGTGTTTACCAGCCTTTGTAAATTTATAACAAGTGGGGGAAACTCAGAAGAGCGTCGTTTGCCAAATTATCCCCAGCCTCAGCGAATGGGCTTCCGATTTAGGACCGCCGTCTAGGAGCTGACACCGACATGTTTATAAGCAGGAGCAGCTTATAGGTTTTCTTGGGGATTGCGTGATGGATGGATGGACAGCTATACAGCAGCTGACTGTGAATATCGGAACACGCCAGATGTTCTCATCTCCTTTGGAAATAACATATAAATGCTGAAGAGTCACGTTTTTTCATCATCTGACATTTTCACTGATTGCTGATTGCGTCACCTCTATGAGATGAGTTTAATTAATAAAATAAAAGCCAATATGAAAAAGGATATGCATTCAAAACATTAATATAATACACACTTGCTCCCCCCCAAACATTCTCCAAGCAGCTGCCAAACCCAGATTCATCCATAATCCAGATTCATCCATCATTCATCCACCAAACAGGTTCAGTCCAGTGGTGGCATGCTTTATGCCACTCCATCCAATGCTTGGCATTGCACTTGGTGATGCATGCAGCTGCTTGGCTATAGAAATTCATTCCATGAAGGTCCCAGTGCAGAGTTTTTGTGCTGGAGTTAATGCCAGAGGAAGTTTGGAACTCTGCGTTTATGGAGTTAACAGAGTGCTGATGACTTTTACGCACTGTGAGCACTCGGCGACCCCGCTCTGTTACTTTACATGGTCTGCCACTTCATGGCTGAGCGTCTGTTGTTCCTAAACGCTTCCACTTTGTAATAATGCCACTTACAGTTGACCCTGGAACATCTAACGGGGAAGAAACTTCGCAAACTGGCTGATTGCAAAGTTGGCATTCGATGACAGTACCACACTTGAATTCACTAAGCTCTTCAGAAGAACCCATTATTTCAAATGTTTGTAAACCTGACTGCATGGCTAGGTGCCTGATTTGTATCTGGGTCTAAATGAATCACCAGAATTCAATGATTAAGAGGTGTGTCCCAATTCTTCTTCCCCCATATAGTGTATATTACAGTGTAAGATTACAGTAGCACAGAGTATCTGACTTTTAACTGGCTAGCTTGCATCCGTCTCACAGTAAATGTAGTGAAATATTTAAAACCAGAGGTATGTCTTCTAATTTCTTTCTCTTTTGTGCCCCGTATCAAACGGCACCACAGGCAATCGCCTATGTCACCTATAGGCCGGGGCAGCCCTGAGAATACATCTCAGAAACAACGTTATTTAAAAAATGAAGAATAATATGTCTAAGTATGTGCTCTTATGCCGAGGGTCATTCGTCTGTCCGAATGAGCCAGATTGTCAAAGAACCAGGTGACATAAAACCCCACAGATATTTGAAAGTCTGAATAGATGTAGGTGGTCTGTCTGTAAATCTGTAAATATCAGTTGTCGGTAAAACAAAAACAAAAAAAACATCTGAATATTCTCACAAGGTGTATATTGGTTAAACTTCCTGGGATGTATGGGCTTCCCAAAGAGACAAAATCTTCCAGCAAGTCCTCCTATTTCCTTCCCATTTTTCCATGATTATGTGGGGAATTAATTTTTGATTTTTGTGCTGGCACTATTTTGTAATTAGTTGTTAATGTTTCCTGGCATCTGTAGGCCAGTGTTTAAGATCTCATGTAAGTTGGAGTTATATACAAAAAAGACAGACTGACAGACTGATATCTATCTATCTATCTACTGTATACGTGTGTGTGTATATATATATAGATAGATAGATGGATAGTTAGATAGTTTTAGTGTTATATAATGGTAAGAATGAGGATGCTATGATCCTACCAAGCTAATCAGTGTTTTCCTTAAAGAACACTGACAATCTGAGAGCCATTAGCATCACACGGAGTACAAATAACATGGAAAGCCGGAATGCCATTGCTATCAGTCGGTGATTTTGTTGTCTCTTTTAATTGCCTTGGCTAGAGAGAGGGCCTTCATTGCAGTTAGCTCCCCTCTTCCATCTGTCGCTAGCTTGGGGCCAGTGAAGAACACCCTCGATAAACCGATAGATATTCCTCGTCGTATGTCATCTCCCTTTAATTGTGTGATGCTCCGTAGTTTTGGTCGCGAACCCGCCAGCCAGGAGGTTGCCTTTGATACAACAGGCATGGGGCGTCGGGTGATAGGAGCAGTACATCAAAACAACGAGGGGGACAGAGGTGTGTGAGGTTCTGCATTTCTGCGGGCATAAACATGCCAGTTTTTTTTCCCGTCGGTAGACAATCTGGTCGTTTATTTTGTGAATGCGTCGGAAACATGTCCGAGCAAAATCATTACCCTCTGTGAGTTTGGGACAGTATCTTAATGCGTCTGGGTGCCAAGGCCTAAAACCCTTCATGTCAAATGACCACATGCAGCATCCAGCTTACATAATTACGCTTTTAATGTAATGCTTTGAAACTATATTCATGGATTTAATATATTAATATTATATTTTTTTGCTTTGAATTCAGGTGTGGGATATTATTGTTGTTACAGAAATACCTAAAGACAAAGGACAATGTACTTAATATCAATATAAGTTTGGGGGCAGAATTTACCAGCAACTTTGGGCTCGCTGATCCATTCCTTGCAGTGCATGTCAATCAGCTGCTTGGGCTGTTTCTGCACCTCGTCTATCATAAATGAATGGCACCTGAGCGCTAATTAACTAGCAATTAAATTGATACCAATGTTAAGACAGATAAAGGAAGTAAACATCATTAGCTTTTAACGAAGCTTACTTCTATAACTTTGTTTTGCAGTTTGCGATTTTAACATGGGCACGGCATTAACGAGCGGCGATTGTGGCCAGTTTCATGAGAATCGCTCTTCTTCACTGATGACGAGGACAGGTCCCCCCCCCCCCAGCCCATTGCATTGTCTGTGTCTGCTACATGGAATAACATGAAAAAGAGTCTGAAGTGTATTGTCAATCACCATTGGTAGCTGAAGTGGTTATTTTTTGGGGTAAATGGGCTGTAATTTAACGAAATGCACTCTAATGTTTAATGCAATTGGACCATTACATGAAACATGCAATGTGGAAATATGAATCCTTTATAATTTGAATACACAATAAGCTTATTCATTATTTAATGGCAAGGCTATGGATAAGCAATGTACACATTTGCATGAATAACATATGTTATCACTTTGGGTGGAATGCTAAGTATCTGGAAGAAACTTTGAACAGAAGGAGAAATTGTTTGGTTTTCTGCATCAAGTAACAGTTAAGCCGGACCATTTGAGTAGATCAGAGATTCCTGTTTTATTGCATTTAATTCTATGCTTTTGAGCTGCCAAACTGGATCATGTCCAGAAGTTGTAACATTGACTCTGCTCGGCTCTTGAAACCGGGCATGTCACATTTCCCCCTTAAAGACACTCAACGAGGAAATGCTTGTGCATTGGTTATTGGTTGAACATCCATCACTTACTTTGGCCTTCTGTAGCCACAGTTTTATTTTTGAGAATATGTTTTGTACCCTCGCGTCCACTATTAAATGACAGGAAGCCATATTGAGGTTTGCCATGGAGGTTTGCTTTTCTATTACCGTTTCTTATTAATCATAGTATTTGCACACTGATTCAACACAATAGGTATGAGACTAGCCCTGACGCACCTTCTGAAATCATACACCCATGTAAAGCACCCTGGGACAACTCTGTTGTGAAGGGCGCTATATAAAAATAAACTGAATTGAACAAAAGAATAATATAATATGAATTAATCCATATAATACTGAATTGAACTGAACTGAATTGAAGTCAGGAGGACCATACAAAAGAATAATACTATATGAATGAATCTATAAAAATGTACAGCATAAAGTTCAAAATTTAGTTACAGCCATTTGGTTTTCAGTAAATAGTGTAATAGCATGTAATAATAATAATTCTAGTCACCCAAAAAAAGAGAGAAGTGTATATCTTCTTTTTTATTTCATATATGTATCTAAGTGTGTTCTACAATAAAATAATAAAATTCCAATGTTTGTCTAAATCTAGAAAACATATATATGTATATATAATGTACACCCAGCCAGTTTCGTTCTGGTCTGGCCCAGTTTAGCCTTATTCCTGCTTGGCCCAACAATGTGAAACTCGGCACTGGGTTTAATCCCTATCCCATGTTTGGGGTTAATCTGACGCCAGAGCATCATTAAACGGTAGGCAAATTTCACATGGGGAAATTATCACGGGAAAAGGGTTAATCACATCCGCTCTGGAGAGACAGGCTTCTCACAAACACTGAGCTCAGACAGAGAGGATGCGGTCACGGTAGCAGGGGAATGACAGACCGCCCCGATAAAACCCCCTCTGTCTGCTATTGAAACATCAGGTAGAGATGTGTGGCGCTGATTGGGGGAGTGCAGGCTGAAATCTGACATGGCAGACGCCACAAAGCATGGGTCTCCAGGAGATGGCAAGTGAAAAAAAAAGCTAGAAAACATCTGGGAATGACAAGAGGGACAAAAATAGGAAGGAGAAGGTGCACACAAGCATACGATACTCACAATAAATGCAGGTTAATAGGACTTGATATTTACAGCACTGATATAATCGGCACTAAGCATGATGTACGGCAGATGGATTCTGTGTGTGGTCATGGATTCAGAATTGATGATTCATGAATGGGGGGAGAGCAGGGTGGGGTCTGGAATCTGCGACCTGTTCTGTGTATATGGCTGTGACCATTAACACTAGTTACCAAATAAAAAAAAAGTAACCAAATAAAATAAGTCAAAAAGCTTTTTGACTGCAGTCACAGAACATAAAGTTTATATTGTAAAAGTACAGATTTCTCCCATAATGTGGTAATCCCCCCCAAACACACACACACACACAGGGCAGTGAAAGACAGCAGGAAAGCCTTCTGCATCTCTTCCATTGATATTCTAATATGTGTGTATGAAAGAGATCAGTAAAATATGCGTATGAACATAGATTTATTAGGACGATAGCTGTATCTGTTGCAGTATTAAAATTAACATAAATATAATTAAAATGCCTATTAAAAAATATTGTAATAGATAGAGGTGGGTGTTGATGTTCTGCACACAGCATTTATCAGCCAGTGAAATCAATGTTGAGCTTTTCTGTTTGACTTTCCTCTCTCTCGTGGATTAAGGGGGCTGAGCAACTTTATTTTTATTTTATTTTTTTTTTTTTTCCGCAATGTCATACATACAGCTATCCGTCCTTGATTCGCTGTGATCTGAAACTTAGCCTGGAACATTTAAGCTTTACTTCCCGTTTCAAAACCATGAGTGATTTCAAAGAAGAAAAAAAAACATACACAGTGAAGTTTATATCTCTGGAGGGATGCCGCGAAAAAGCCAGACATTTCAAAGGCATAGCTCTGTGCGCATAGCTAGTATCTGAACAAATAGCTGGTAGATACACACCACACATATATTGAAATTATTATATTTTTTCCCTAAAGTATTACATTTTAGAGACAAAAAGAAAAGTTGATATAAAAGCAATGAGTCAAGCTACTACAGAATTTTAATTACATCAGATTTATTGCTTACCCTAAGTACAACCTAAGAGTGTGGAACACAGATGGTCTTCCGGATTTGATGGATTTATTTTATTGCAATATCCATTATTTGCTGGTAAACATACACTAACAAATTCCAGGAATCCAACAGGAGGTGGAAGTGTAATTTGCTAGCTATCACATTCGGATGCAAAAACATCTCATTCAGCCTCTCCCATAAAACAGTTTATTCCAAGAACACAGGCTATTTGCATTAAAAAACAAAATAAAAATGTAATGTGCATGACTAGTTATTAATAAAGAGAATGCGTGACATTTTCATAATGAAACTATTTTAGGAGCCAGTCATGCATCACATGGCGATTTACCTTGGTGACGGGAAAGCACAAAAGTGTAGCCGATTTCCTTTATTCCGTTAAATTTTCTTATTGCGGGAAACGGTGAACATCCATAATAATAAATAACATCTGCTGGGGAAATCTCATTTGGCGGGATGTATAACAAAAATACCTATTAGGATGTGTAATGCACAGCACACTGGCCCCAGATTTAGGTACATTTGCGCAAAGACAGCAGAGAACGTAAGCTGACCGTAGTAGGGGTATAGCTAGAAATTATAGTGCCTTGGGCTCCCCACTTGGGAAACCACTTTCAATCTGATCAAATATGGTACATAGAATGTACTGGGGGGTGGGGGGTTCCCCACAATAAAAATCACAAATCTGAGCTATGTTCCCCGAACATAAAAATGATAATTTTTGTATTCTGAGGCACCTAAAATGTGCTGGCCCCCCTGAATCTGCCCCTGAAATGTGGTTTAGAAGTTTTATCAGGGGTAAAAAAAACTGGGTCATATAGCCCAGTCATGCTTTTAATGACAACCTTAATGGCATGCTTTTAATTCAATGATAAAAAAAGATCTGCTTTAAGGATTTCTAGTGAAAGAATTTCAGTTTTGGTCATTTTTCACACTACAGTACAACATGACTCAGTAACCTGTCAGCCGCCATTACCGATTTAATGGAAATACAAGCTAAATTATTCTTAAGAACAACAAATAACCAACAAACAAGACCAGACTACATCGATCAGGTCTGACCACATGTTGAAATTGATTTCTGTTTTCCTTTCTCCAGTTTTTACTGCACATGACTGAATGTACTGTTACTCAGAGACAGCTGCCATATGGACTGGAGTGGATATGAATTTTAATAAAAACAGAACGACATATAAAACTAGAAATCATTTTTTTTATTCATCAGTCCTGCTGGTAAGCCTACATATTTTCTTACAGTAATAATAATAGTTCATACACCAATCAAAAATGGCTAAATTTATCGTCCATAAATGAATATGAATATTTTAAAGCATCGTCCATCTTTCGGAGCCATTAATCCGGCACAGTGCTGTGGTGAGACTGAAGCAGTGCGCACTCTATACACGATGCCAATGGAGACAGTGTACAGATGCTAGTCCACCTGTATTGTATGTGTTTAGTTCATGGGAGAAAACCCACACAAACACTGAGAGAAATGTGAAATCACAGAGCACTGGGCTAGGAATCACATCTCACATCTCAGGAGGTACAAGGTCACAGTGTCACCCCACTGAGCCAGCCCCTTCTCAAAGTGTCATGAGGTACATAATTCCTAACTAGGGAAGACTTGGGGCGTGTGCGCTTGAGAAAGAAAAACGAGGGAGTTTAACCTGATGTCAAAAAATAAGAAGCTCCACATTTGCTAATGGAAGTCGATTTTCTAAGTGGGTGTGAAATCTCGAGCCAGTAAACCTGTGAGCGCTTCTGCGCCGCGCCACTCGAACTCGCATTTGTAAATAAAACACGAGTTGTATAGTTGTAGTTTCACAGAAGATACAAACACCCTTCAGCTGTATGCCAAAAAGGGAGAAAAGGGAAGATCTGTGCATTTGGGGAAAACCACGTTTTAGCATTGCTAACCGTCTAGTCTGCTTAAAGAAGATGCTTCAGCTCTCAGCTCCCTGTGGACAGAGCAATGCTGCTTGCTTTTATCCTAGCTTTCATTGAAGGTCAATATACTCTCTGCATTGTCCTGGATTTGTTGTCAAGAGCTTACAGTCATCAGCGCCTCTACACAAAGTAACACTGCTTGTCTCCTTTTCTGTGAGCCTTTTGAGCACTCTGAAGATCTTTAGAGTGTACTTTTGGCTTAAAGTGAGGATGTCGTACTGGACCAAAGTTATTTTACGCTCAACGGGCTTGTCCCTTCGGGGAGACCCATATCCTTCAGGTCAATCACTGGAGCTCTATGCAGACTCAAAGACTTAATGACGTTTCTCTGATGGAGACCACCGGAGTGCAAAGGGGATACGGACAAGCGGCAATATAACAGCACATGCATTAACCACAAGGTCATCTACTTCTGATCGCATCTAGAATCACATAGATTGGAGTGAACCAATCTGAGATTCCAAATTGAGATTTCGTAACAAGTGACCTTTAAGGTAAACATCAGCAATTGCTCTCAGAGCAGGAAAAATATAGAATTCTGTTTTATGTAGCTTACAGTACATAAAAATAATAGAATTTTATATATTCATTAATAATAATCTTCAAAACAAACTGTGACTCAGTGAGAGTTTGCACGAGCTTCCATGATTACGAGTTAATCAATGAAAATTCAGGTACTGGGAGTCATTGTTTTCTCTGTTAAATTAATTTCATTTGTTTACAACTATTATAAATTGCAGACTACCTCAGAAAATATCTCTGCAAAACAGAAGCTACATTTCAGCGTTTAGCATTTTTTATCTTCTGTATTAATGTGTATAGCTAAAGATTTCGCTCCTGGCCAGTGAGACCAATACATTAATGTAAAATAACTTCTCACTGTTTATAAAATAATACTCCAGCATAATACAAAGCTATATTATACAGTAGACCACTTCTTTAAATTTTTGTGATGTTGTAACAAAATAGCATCTTAAGTTGCGTCTTCTGGTGAATCATGTTTGCACGGGCTTGTTATTTCTTAATAATCTTCTTTTTTAATAAAAAGCTGACCAAAGACTAGAGTCCACCATTTATTTTTTCATTCTGTTTTATCAGCTCTATATATGAAACTTTGCAAACTGCTCGAAAGCCAATTACTGACTCAACCAAACAGAAACGACAATCTGTTTGATACACAAACAAATGGTATGGGCACTTTTTAAAAGCACATAGACGTTTAAAGCAAAACGTGTGCATCCAACATTGTATCATCCTTGCATTCATCCATCCAATACATATCCCAAACAAAGCTTACTTATAATTATGCGTAGGGTTAAGAGAATAATGGTAGCTAGCACAGCTTCAGTGGCCTAGTTCTTGGTGTAAATTTGTTTCAAATGATGAAGTGGTAACCCCCTCTAGGGTGAATCCCTGCCCTGATCCCCCACCCCCCGTTTCCCTCTTTGCCTGGGATAGGCTCCAACCCACGACCTTTTCAAGAATAAGTGGTTAGAAGGTAGATGGATATTTCAGATTAGAAATAACAGTAAGGAATTGAGTGGTCAAAAACAAGAATTATCATATTCATAAGGTAAGGAGTATGGATGAATATCCGAGCACGAGTTAAAATAGGAATCCAAAAAGAAAAAAGAAAAATGGGGACAGGAATTATAAAATCATTTTATGTCATGCTGTGTCATTGTGCATGGCACTAGTGATCAAAAAAATGTTAATGTAAGCACTGGCTTCGTATTGATGTACCTTTGAAAAGCCTCACCTCCGGCCAGCTGTGAGCCTCAAGCTCTGTAGATGTTACCAACTTCCAGTCACATATTGCTTTTTCTACACAACCTTAACTGCACAAATTCAGCTTGAGGAACTATTCGTATAAATCGCACGAAATGAGGAAATTTAGTGGCATTTGATTTCGCCGCATGGGTCTTTTCTCGTTGTCTCCTTCTCTACAGCTTATTGTCCGTAACAGTCGAGCCTTGATTGTAGGCTAGATTTCCGTTACGTTCCCTGCTAAAGGGCCCTTTGCTAAGCTCTGATCAGGCAGGGAAAATTGGAATCACCTGGGTGGGAATGAAAGGGAATCCAACGTGCCAAGCGGGAGGTCGATTGGGGTTTTGTTGGGGGAAAGGAGATGGAGTTTGTGGGAGTGTCGGACTGAATTGAAGAGCTCTACCTTGCGGCACATTGATAGCATGAATGTTTAGTCTCGAGCTCCCAGAAGAAACCATATGATTGAAGCACAAGCAAATGGCAAAGACATAACTATACGCACTACAGTGAGTGCTTTGCACTATTCGGGGCTAGTACTGTATTTCAGGAGGAGTTGCCTTTAAAAGCCCCTTTCTGCTAGTGGACTGATGCAGATCTTTCCTAAGGTTCATATTTACCAGAGGTGGCCAGTCTTATCCAGAAAGGGTTGGGTATGCGGGTTTTTGCGTAAACTCCTTAATTAGATTACTAATTAGAGGACTAATTGGCGGAAGAGTCCTCATACCGGGGTTTGAACAGCTGACCTAAAGCTCATCCCCAAAGCCCATATACACACTGGCCCTTTGCGGATAAGATTGCCCACCCCGATATACACCATCTAGATTGGTGGATGGAATGATAACAGTGGTATATAATGATTTTGGTGCCAACAATGTCTGAACGGTTTTATATTAAGTTTATGGTGCCGGTTAAGAATATGACTTCAGTTTTTCCAGATAGGCTCTAGTTTCTGAGATATTTAATAGTTAATTAATTAAGTAACACAACACGTTTGGAAAAAAAAGTCGCTTTTATAGCATTGTAGGCCTACAAATTGAAATACAAAATAATTATATGGGATGTTTCATTACCTAAGACACTGCTAAATAGTCAAAAGACAGACCAAATGCTATTGCATTTGTTATCACACTCAAGTCGCATTGGGCATTATTTTCATAGGTGTCCATAGAAGTAATGTAATTTTTTTATTCAGCACCCTCAAAATACCCTAAATCCATTCAAAAAACCTTGGCACCTAAAAAAAATGTAGACCTGTGCAATATATCATTTGTAGAACCAGCATCCCTTTTAAAAAAGCGAGCTTCCAATCAAGTTTCTTCCCCGGACTTAATTTAACAAAACTTTCCTAAAATACTCTTTCCAGAAATAAGTGCATATACATATTTCATTCACTTGTCAGTAATGTCAGTAAAAGAGGACACTAAGGGAAAGGTGATTAATTGTCATTGCTAAAACACCACAAAAACAAAACGTGTCCTTGGCATGTAACCCATGTGTGACACTGTAACACAGCAGCGGGCAGCTAATTCAGCACCCTGGGGACAGGGCGTGGGGGTGGCACTTTGCTCAGGGTACCTCAGTGGCACAAACATGTCTGGGATTCAAACCATTACGATTACGCGGTTGCTTCGCTAACCATTACGGCACCACTGCCCCACCCCACAGAATGACTGTCAACCAAAATACTAGAAAACCTTTTTTTTATTTTTACTATTTCCTTGTTTTTTTTTTTGCTTGTTATTAAGAAACTTTTGAGAGAGTGCCTATACTCTACTCTGATAACGCTGTTGAAAACAATGCCATATAATCAATAGATTAAATAAGGGACTTCAGACTGAGAAGCATTCGGGTTCTTTAAATTTAAAGCAGGGGGAAATTATCGAAGAAACATTCCCAGTAATGGCTGTCATCCTCTGCGGCCGTTATCCTTTAAGGATAACGTTAAAGTTAAAGGCCGAAAGCAGTTTCACAATTGTTGTTAGCGCTTAGCTAGCCAGAGGCCAAAGCTCCTCAGTGTTTATAGGAAACATCACTTCCTCCATTTATTCCTCATTAAACCTTTCCACTGTAACACGCTCTGCCGGGTAAGAGGGACGGCGTCTCATTAAGAAAACGAAGCCCTGCACAAGGACAGGGAGAGAGCACAGACAGATTACGCGCGGTAAGATGGCGCTTTGTTTTAATTATGATATTCAATAAAGGAATTAAGTTCATGGCAAGCTTGAGGAGCGTTCAGCATCAGACCGTGTGGGAGGCAAATACTTAAGTTCCTATGACTATTATTTTATACTCAAGGCTCTCTGTTTTCTGACAATTGGTGTAATGACACGAATACCCAGCAAACAGTACGACCATCGTGTGAGACTGCAGGCTGTTTACGGCATTTTCACACTCCGCTGCTGAGAATCATGGCTTCCAAAATCCGTCCTGGAATGGCCTACCACTCAGAGCGGGGCTCCTCGAGCCATCTAACGCAATTCCTATCACACTTGTCTATGAGCGTCATAGTAACAGAGCCAGGCTGGAGAGGTCCAGAATACTCGTGTGCTCCATGAAAGCATTCCAAGTAACTGACAAGCCATTACATGCACAGAAAGCAATTTCCTCTTCTCAGTCAAGTTTGTAATTGCGCGGCACGCTCTCAGATCTGTGAAAGACAATGAAATAACATTTTGTCCCAATATCAGTTGGAAGTCTGTTTCTTTTCCATGGCTGGAATGGTTAGAAACTCAACCAGCATAAATCATTGACAAGCCAGTGGTAGCTTAGCTTAATGGGTGCATAAGTAGCATTTGTGATAACTACAGAAACCTTTATATAATTTTTATACCTTTATGCCTTTTTTTACATCTGCAGCTGGCACCAAGTATTGCGAATAATACAATTTCAACTTTGTCTTCATTCTATATATTTATATTTTAGTCATTAAATGTTATTAATTTATTCTGTTTACTAATATTTAGGTAACACATTACATCAACTGCCCTTTCAAAATGACTTTACAATGCATTCATAGAACATTCAATGCACCTTCATAAGGCATTAGTAATGCATTCATAGGACATTCATAAGTTGCATGCAAGTATTATGATTATAATGTTTGTTATTAATGTATATAAAAGCTGTAACCCCCCTCCTCCATTAAAAAAGCCTATGCAGTTGCCTCTGATTATAGTTTAATTTCAATTTCATGTTTTGACTACATCCCATCCAAGGTGTACTGAAGCCTTGTGCTCTGTGCTGCCTGGAATAGGTTCCATAAACCTTGCTTGACCCTGACCAAGTTAAACTGTTTGAGGATGGATGATTGATGGACATACCAATGCCATATTGACATTAGTGGATCATTCAGGAAATATTTATGCAAGGAAATTGAAAGGCGATGCAGCGGGGAAAGTCAGAAATAGGACTGGACTCGTCCGGCACAGCAGAAGCAGCACACACTAAACAAGGGGAACCAATTACGCTATCGAATGAGGGCTTGCTTTAAAACGGTGGCACGAATCACCTGTTTTGCTCCATCCGGGTGCCGTCGCATCCTGTAGAGTCGTTTTAACCCCGTTACATTTAAAAGCAGCGCAAGAAGTCTGTCACGAAGTGCTTCCAGGGGACGGGATCGCGCTGCTACTACTTCGGTTAATTTGGCATTTTATTAGGCTGCTCTTTTTGTGTGTGTGTGTATTCTACAACTTTACATGCGATTTATTATCTGCACTCAGAGGGGAAAAAGAGGAACTCTTTCATATCATATGGCAGTGGCGGTGAGGTGACATTCACATCAGCCTCATAAATACGAGTTAATATGGTGTTTAGCGGCAAAAAATTGCGGCATTTTAATGTTACGTAAGCCCTCGGCGCCTCTTCGTGCCGCAAATGGAATAACGCTGCATACAGTTTAATTGGAGTCGTTAGCGGCTCTGTGTCGGCCGTGTGTTTCTGACAGCATCCCGTGTCGCGTCGCCGATCCCCGGCTTTACCGCACCTCCGCATGCGGTCCTCGGGGTCGCGCAGAAGGCGCGGTCCCGTGTCCGAGCCATCTGGACGAATCCGGACAGCTGCCAGGCATCTCGCACACATTCACACGGTGCAACGTAACCTGCCATTGTCAGAGAATGCATTACGAGACATTTGCTTTCAGTGCAAGTGCTCGCTTTATGTGCAGCTTTTAATTTTATGCACCGTTTTCATATGAAGCTGAGAATTTTGGAAAGGTGGGTGGAGATAAACGGTCTAAACTAGTAGGATCCAGTGTGCAGTTCTCATATAAATATATAATGAGACTTTATTAGAGGGAATAAAAAATGATTTAGCACTTCTCAGCGATAAGTAGCCTATTGCTTATAATGATTGCTGTAATATTGCTTGTTTAAATAACGTGCAATTCGTTCATTTGCATTCATAGTAGAATACACTGGTCCTTTCCGTGAACTTTCAATGTTTAATCTCCCTCTAAAACATATGGACGTCCTTTTTTCGATTAACTAAAACCACCTATTATGGAATCACGAAATACTCTCATAACTGTTCCTCGTAAAATGCACAGACTTTAAGATGACTGAGGCTGAATGGACTAATAGTCAGTTCTCTCAAGCTAAACTGAGACGATCAAGTGGTATAAATTGTCGTGTCATCAACGAATAAGTGATGAAGGTGAGAAATTGGTAGGGGAACACATTTTTCTTAGCAGTCTTGTTTCTTCACAGGGGAAATTTCACTTGAAACTAGTAAATAATATCAAATTGGTTTCGGATTGGGTTTTTGACAGGTGGATCGGTTCAAATTACTGGCCAGCAGTTCCACAAGTACAGCTACCGATACCTTACTGCTATTTCTGATCCAAATCGACAGAGTAGTCCATCTGTCCAAAGAGTTTCTATGTGATGCTTCCATTTCAACATTGGATGTTGCGGTTTTTGCCCAGTATAACTGATTTCTCAACTAGCTGCCCTATAAAAGAGCAGGGTAACGGGGATGGAATATATAATTTTGTTTTCAAAATCTGAATAACGCACTCATTTCGAACCGAATGCCGGCAGTACCGACATTTGCTCTCTTCAAAATAAGTATGACACAGCAGTGATGGGACAACCAATAAATACATTTTTTTTAATAATATGCATTTTCTCTTGGTTCTCTTCATAGTTTCAGACAGAAAAGAGAAAGAGATTTCAGCTGCAGTTCGACGGCAACACCAGAAGTAAGAATTTTATCGTGCTAGTAAACCGCTCTACTTTTGTTAACGGCTTCTCAAAATCAGTATTTAACAAACTGACTAAGGTAGCAAGGCCTTTATTGAAATGGTATGGCGAGTGTGGCGGTCCAGTGCTGATTCTGGGTGGGATTTTCTCGATCTCGGACGGAAAACCGCACATGAAGCAAAACAAATTCATTCGAGATGGGCTCATGGGATATTCGTTGACAGGATATTAAGGTGCTGCTCAAGAGGGAAGAGTAATAAGTTGATATACTGATACTATTGCGCTTCTCGCCTCATTTTATTGATCCTCGGCGCACGCCTGTGAATTTTGCGGAGGGCGAGGCGTGTGGGACGAGAGCCATTTCTTGAAATAGGCCCTGGAAGTTTATTGCTTTCTCCAGGTGAGGGGGCCAGGGAGTCCCATAGTGATGAAGCCTGAGCAATCAGTCAGACATAGTTTGGTTCTGTGGCGTTTGCGACGTTATTGACGGTGACAGGGAATGATTGATAGCTGCTGTATCGTGAGTGATATGCTTTAATTGTAATGCGAGGAATGAGCTCGGTAGGTGTGATTCATCGCTCTGCCAGGTCATTTCACGTTCTCTGCCTTTACCTAGTCCATAAACATTAGCCAAAGGGGCGGGAGGTCAAACCAGAGGGATTAGCTATTCCTCTGGCAGTGCCTGTGAAGATTCCCATGAGGGAGGTGAGGTGGAGGGAGTACTGGATCTCATGCTGAACAAAGGGATGCGCGATCCGCCAACTCACCTTGGTGCCGTGGCCCTCTGCAGATAGCTGACGATGAAAATCGGTGGACAGACACACCTAGTTATTGTCAAGGCACTAGCTTTTGAGAGCGTAATGCTCTGGACAGTCAACAGCTAGAATTTAAAAGACTGTTGGATTACTGGAGCAATCTGGTCTAAGAAGGACAAACATATGTATTGTAGGATAATTTCTACATACTCCTTATTACGGTGTAATACATAGTACATATTTTATTTATTAAAATTAATGGTATACCAAATTGGTTGATAGAAATGATTAATGTCTAGAAATAATACTGAGTGGCATTTGAGAAATGTGAACATAGATCATACACACGCAGTACTAATTTGTCAAAGGGCGATGATTAGATATTCATTACCGTTCCTTTTTTATGCAAACGAAAATACCTGATTAAAAAAATAAAAAAGTGTTCTGGGGCGGAGCATTTAATGCAATAAATTAGGTGCTATTTCGGCCATAGGACAGATTCTATTTGCAGCCAAGTCTTCATGTGAATTATTGGGTTATAAAATGAAAACAACAGATATTAAGCAGAAAAAAATGCATATAAAAGGGATCCTCATTATTGAACTAAAGTTAGTCTGCATTTATCTGTATTATATATAAAACTGTAAAGAATATAGTCTGTTTTCTCAGATAAATGAAAATGGATTAACTAATTTGATTTCATACCTCTGAGGAATGTTTCCCCTGTCTTGTTCTTGTGGTCAGCATCTGGTTTTAAATATTCATAAGCTCATGTTACATAACCATAGTAGCCCTCTGAAGAGCAAGAGCGTATTTGTTTAAGTATGCATGAAGTCGCTTTTTCGAAACAGAATACGATTAACAATGAACAATAAAGAAATGCATGATCACAAAGATTTCAAAGCCATATTCTTTTGCAATCTGCAAGGGTTGTTTTTCAGAGCCCAGTGCATATTTTAGCATTGACAAACAATGCGAATGTACAACAAGCCTTTCGGTTTAATCAATGTTGAGGTGAAAAATTTCCTCAACATAAAATTTCTCTATGATGTTCTTTAACCAAGAATATGGCTGCCAATCATTACTGAACGTGACGTTTATCATTAATGCTGTAAAGATCTGACATTTAGAAAATTGTTTTTTTTACAGTTCATTTCCCAAATAAAGAAAAAAAATCCACAATAAAGCTATTTACAAAGTCAAACACTTTCCGTTTAGTAAAGTTCTTGCATTCCATGACTTTATTATTAGTGTACAGATGGCCTGTTGGTGTAAGTTTTCGATTTCTTTACTGATGCATAGATGTTTCAGTTCAATAGGAAAATAGGAAATGTAGAAAATAGCTATTTATGTACAGTATCTGTCATTTTCATCACCAGCTGCCTAGCTAGCCAGTGGAATGTTGACATAGCTACATATATTACGTATGAAAGTTTTAATTGAGATATGGTTGATTTTATGTCAATAAATGGTATGCTTTTGTCACTGCCAATAACAGCAAAATCCATATCGAAAAAACTGTATATGGCTGTGACAAATTTGTCTTCTAGTCATGTGCTATATTTAGTTTAGGCACATTTGACTTTTATAAATTTGTATCATAAGACTAAGTAAGCCGAGCTTGTATAAAATGTTCTTGTAATGCCAAAAGTTTACATGACACACAACCTAATGCTGATGCAGGGTGATAGTTGTTGATGTGGGAAGAAATTATTCATAACCACAAAACATCCATCTATCTGTCCATTTTCTGTACACATTAGTCCTATTCAGGGGTTGTGAAAGGTCTGGAGCCTATCCTGGAAGATACGGGTACGAGGCCGGGAACATCCCAGCATGAGGTGCCAATGGACAAATTTGGTAACGCCAACTCTCCTTAACATGTTTTTGGATTGGTGAGGGGGTGATTGGAGGAAACCAGTGGAAACCCCACAACAATATGGGGAGAACATGCAAACGCCACGCACTCACAGAGCCATGGCACAGACTGAGACCTTGGTCCTAGAGGTGTAAAGTGACAGTGCTGGGCACTGTGCTTCCACACCACCCTCAGAAAACAGCGATAAAACAATTTCAGTGGGATTAAAATATCTGTGTATGGGTTGTCAGTATCTGAGATTTTTAATAATAATATAATTAATATTATTATAATAATACAGTCAAACTTCCCTTATCCTGGGAAAATGTGACCAAGAGGTGCCTGTAAGTAAGATATGCCCATAACTTAGAACATGAACAGTATTGTACAATGTACATGTGTACACATACAAACGACATGATATTTATGAGGTCCGAGGCTTATAATTGAATGTTATTTCAGTCTGAGCTATAGTGAATCATCCCGTTTTATTCTTGCAGTGATCATCCAGTTTTTACCCAGCATCGAGTGAGCTGGATCAGCTCCCTGAGATTCTTAGAACCATTCTAGAGCAATGCCAAATGCCTCGGGTGCTTTCGCTTTGGTTTGCTTACTATTTGGTTCCGAACTCTCGCCCGGTTTTTGGTTCCCGTCCTCGCGCGCCCCTCGGACTTTGACACTTTGATCTCTGTGTATGCTCTGTGTGTGTGTGTATCAGGTGCATGCATTTTTTGTTTGCTTATGTTGTATGCTGTTTGTTTTTTAGGTAAGTTAGCTTTGGGTTGCGTTCGGAAGCTGAGTTTTGTTTATTGTTTCCGCTAAAGTCACTCCTGAGTCCTTTTGCACCACGTTTATTTGTTCTGTGTCCGTGACGTCTCAATAAAAACAGAAAAATATAAAAAAAAAAAACCCTTTGTCCATGTGTGTTCCCTTGTCCATCGCACCCTATCCTTCCCTTACTCCACGTCCCCTTACCCTTTCACTCTGTTACGCCTCAACCCTAGACTGGGGCTCGTAAGAACAGCTGCTGGTTGTGTAAAATTAATTTGCGCATGCGTGTGCCTAGAGTTGCCTGGTAGAGGGAGGTTCCCGTATATTGGAGGTCCAGATAAGGGAGGTTTGAGTGTATTATTATTATTACATAATGTGATCACCATGAAACAAAGACACACCTTTACATTGCTCTGTACGTCCTTTGGAGGTAAGCATCTTCCTTTGTGTTGTATCTGTGCACCCTGCCACTTAACAGAAAATACTGGTTTTAATTAATGTGGTGATGTCATACAGTGAAGACGGTGATTGGTTAACCCTTTTCCCGTGATAATTTCCCCATGTGAAATTTGCCTACCGTTTAATGATGCTCTGGGGTCAGATTGACTCCAAACACGGGATAGGGGTTAAAGCAGTGATACACAAGTCCCTCCCTTGTTGACCCAGGCACACTCGGGACAAACTCGGGACAAAATGAGGACGTGTCAGATGGTATATAGTGCCTTGGTGAACAACAGGATTAGCACTTTTATTTAAACCCCCCTCCCCCATGCACACACACACACGCACACACCAACACCATGACCACCACCACCACCAAAAAAAAAATTACATCATTTTTGTTGAAACCTTTCCATGCAATACATCCTTTCAACACAGCTGATGACATGTTAACAAAACTTTTTATATATGCACTGTGCAGTTATGATATGGTCACATGTAATTTGATGCAGATCTGCCTCTTGGGGGGGGGGGGGGGTGACTGCTGATTGGACGGACATGGTGGCCTTGCGTCTCGAGGGATGTGGGTTTGATTTTCACCCTGGCAGCATGTCTATGGTGCCTCGGGGATCTCTCTGGAGTGGGTTTTCTGCTAGAGTTCAAAGACAAATCGCACCTTTAATGTGTCCCTTGTGCGCCTGTGTATGCCCTGCGCTGCGCTGGGCTGCACTGGGCTGCTGCCCTGTCCAGGGCTTATCTCAAGGTTTATGCCATACGCTAAAATTATAATTACAGTATTAAACCTTAAAAAAATAATTTCAGTAATTATTTTTATATTAATTTTAAACACTGTAAACAGCTAAGCTGATAAAAAATTTTGAGAAAAAAAAAAAAAACCTCAAAATTGAGCTGAAGCTTAAATCCTGTCCCAAATACAGGAAAATGCCCTCTACTGTGCTTGACTCAAATCAACTTAATGCTTAATACCCTCACCTGAATCAATTTAAATATGATGCACAGTTTAATCACCAGCAGCTCAGAAGGGATGCAGATAATTAAATAACAAATTTCCACTAGCATTCACGCGCCCACGCGTTGCTTAAACCACGCAAAATCAAAATAGGAGCGTAAGGATTGAATAGGTACAATTATCACTCTTTAATGTGAAATGTTCTTTCCATTGTTCTGACATGGTAGGCAACAGAGAGGAACACAAAAGGTAGGCGGGTCCTTGACAGAAATAGGACAGAGCTCACTCTGGCATGCTGCTAATCGCCTAGCTAAGGTTTTTAGTCCATCGGCACCTTAAACCGCGCTGAACCCCGCGTTTCTCTCTGGCAGTCACGTGACGCCACTGTGTGGAAGGTATCCATTGGGAACCTGAATGGAACAGCCCCCGCGTTCACTTCAGTTACAGTCTCTGGTGTAAAAGCTGCCAGGCAGCAGGTGTGCCTTGTCACCAAGAGGGACCATGATAGTTGACAGGCATCCAACGCAAACTCCAACGCAGTATCTACCTTTATTCATAACACTGATCCTAGGAAGGCAAATACTGTATAATTTCAAAATAATAGATACATGAGATGCCAGAGATGAATCGATGGATG
The DNA here is from genome assembly GCA_026780765.1 of Petrocephalus schoutedeni. Classification (NCBI taxonomy): domain Eukaryota; kingdom Metazoa; phylum Chordata; class Actinopteri; order Osteoglossiformes; family Mormyridae; genus Petrocephalus; species Petrocephalus schoutedeni. Next base: position 7,031,484 of record JAODKL010000051.1, read on the forward strand.
GATGGATGGGTGGATGGATGATAGCAGAGGTATAAGTATGGTTATAACATTGGTACACACTAGGTACTCCCATGATATTAGCAGGGACATGTCCCTACCAGGCGGCACGGTGGTGCAGTGGGTAGCACTGTCGCCTCACACCTCTGGGACCAGGGTTCGAATCCGGCCCAGTTCCACGTGTGTGGAGTTTGCATGTTCTCCTCGTGCTGTAGTGGGGTTTTCCCCCACAGTCCAAAGACATGCTGAGGTTAATTGGAGTTCCTAAAATTGCCCGTAGGTGTGTATGTGTGAGTGAATG
>JAODKL010000051.1:7040849-7052521 GCA_026780765.1 Petrocephalus schoutedeni
TTTTTTGCGCTGTGATGATGCAAAGTGTGTGCCTTCATTGTATGAATATAATCATAATCCATTATTCCAAATAGCTGAAATGTAAATAGATTAGGGGGTGAGGCTTAAGACAGTACTTGGCAATGTGTATATGTACTGTAAGATGTTGGTATTTAGCTTTTTTTTTAATATAATGAGATGTACAATACTGTGTATTTGCAGCATTACTCAGTGGTACCCTACACCATGATTTAAAAGGTTTTGATGGATCTCCCCAAAGAGACAGTGCAGGGAATTTAAAATTGATCTGATTGAGAATTCAGAATCTCTGATATCAGACTGACCACCCGGTGCACGGATAATTATTGTAAGAGAGAATAAAACATCATGCACAAGCAATCTCTTTTGGGATGGCTGTGCATCAACCAGCTATCGATCTACAGAAAATGAGAACAGAAGTGAGATGATATTCCTCTCTTTAAATGCTGCATTCTGAAAAAGATATCAAAAATATCACTCCCTTGACACACCGCTTGAATGTGCAAGCTAATGCTGTACCCCAGGGCTGTCCTTCATAAAAGTTTCATATGCGGGCGACACATCCTAACGTGAGACAATTTTGCAGTAGCTTGTTACTGTAAATAGATCTGTGACTTTTTTTCCAGACTTCTGCGTCGTTAAGTTGAACGTTGGGTCACAATTTAGGACTTGGTGGAATGACACGCGGAGGCAATTAGGCGAAGCACATTAATGTGAAAAATCTTTAAGTGGTTAATTAAAAACTACTTATTATGCTTCAGCTGCGACAATTTCTCTCTACAGTATGTAAGGCCGAATGCCCTGGGAGATCTTGATGCGTGCTTGTGTTGTGTGACTGCATAGATTGTTCCCAGAAACTACCATTTCTAAAATAAAATGTGTTATATCACCACCATTGCAAGAAGAAGTTACCTGAAATACTGACCCCTTGTATTTTAAACGTTGCTTTACGTCAACGCAACTTTTGACGATGGAGTGTAGCAGGAATGCTTCCCTAGTTTTGCGATATTTTCAGCGATGAACTGAAAAACTGACGAGCAGAGTCTGCCGCTCTCTTACATAAGGTAGCAGCTGCTGGACCACGGTCCTTTCTGCACCCATGCGACAAAGCTGCAGGTTCCTCTAGAGCTCAGGTAGCACTGCTGACGTAAAGGAGCTGGGGTCCAGCTTTGAAACGAAAGGAAAAAAAAAAAAAAAAACATGACGGACCTGCATCTGTAAGATTTCTGTCCAAGAAAGCGGACAGTAAGATCCGGGAGACACGAGGGATACAAATCCTACATTCTCATGTCCTTCACGCATTTAAGCACAGGTTTGCCAGCCAAAGTTACACGTCAAAGAGCATTCACAAGCCATGTGAATGACAGATTTATCCAGAGGACTGGGGACTACATCAATTTTTGTGTGGATAGCGCGGTGTCCAGAAATATGACGTGCCGTTTCCACAGTTACAAGCCATGGATGAAAAATGACCAGATAGACCTGAGAGACAGGAAGCGAAGGACACATCAGGACATTAAGGGCGATAAGGCAGAGAGGAGATAAAAAGACAGGTTAGTGAGAACAAACTTCAGCAGAACATCTCGATGGAGGAGGGCAGCGGCATGGGAACCATCACGAGCTATAAACAGTATGGTGATATGGGCTTGGGTGGGGTTCAGGAGTAATAAAAACACAAAAATTGCTGGAGTGAAACAGAAACTTCACTATTGAGGACATCATCGAGGCATGATTTTCCTGTCAAATTTCTCTCAAAGAAGAATAATACACATATGATAAAATACAGAAACAAATAATAGTTTTTATACATTTGTTTCTAATTTACGAGAACACTAAGGATGACCTTAATCAACCTTTTGATAGGATAGGATTTTTGAGTTTTTGTTTTGTTTGTTTTTCTATGAATTGTTGTGTACCGGTGAGAAGGAAGAACACAGAGCTATTGATCTGGCACCAGTTCAGTTTCTACTTATGCTACAGTCAATGTAAGCCAGCTAGGTCTGATCGTGCTAATTATCTTCTTAGGGATAAACAGGGTCAGCTGGGTAGGTTATGGTGTTCTCTGTAAGGAAATGGTCATGTGTTGGGTTATGTGGTGGCCTTGTGTGATGTTTGAAGTTTCCTTTAGTGTTTGTCATATTGTTCTTCATTATTTAGATGGGTTGCAACCTTATTTTGTGCCTCCTTTTTTGTAAAATATTTGGGTTTGTCGTTACCTGTTAGCGTGCTTCTGTGACAAACCTCTGCCTCGCAGCCTTATTTTAATTCTTCAATGTCCTCTCTGTAGGCATCAAAAGTCTCTGAAATTGGTCATTTAGATATTAAGTGATTGATATGCTAAATGAAGTTGTGTACCTCCGTCTTTTGAAAAGTTATGTTCTTAGTCTCAGGGAATCGGAGACCTAAACAGAAACAAACCAACTAAAATTATTTACACCCCTGAAATCTTTGATCGACTCTGGCTTTGATCACAGATAGATCGTTCTACTTGTGTAGAAATAACTCTCAGTTTGAAGGCTGTGGTCCTAGTCTACTGCAACGTTCACATGAAAACACCTTCAAACCAGTGTTTGAAGCAAGATTTTGGACACTAATTATTGTGAAATTTATGGAAAAGGTGCTGAGTTACGTCTCCAAAGTATCCAAAGTTATTTTAACGTTTATCTTCTAGAGGGGGGCGCTAATTATGTCATGTTTAGTTATGCTTCGGTAGAGGTGCTTAGGTATGCCCAGCTTTCAAGTGATGACAAATTTATGAACTCTCAGCCCAATACGGTTAAAATTACTAACCGATCACTTTAAAATGTGGCATTGATGTTATTGATGTTTTAGGCTATTGCAAGTACAGCCCAGATAACTATTAAAATGAAACTATCATCTATAAATCTGATGCTCTGCTTTTTGGCTGTACTTTGTGTTTATTACACGTCACCAGAAGAATTCTGGTCTTAAAAATGTTTTATGAGCCCTTTAAGTTTATATCTTCTATATATGATTTTTGTTTGAAGCCTGACGAATGAGACCCGCACGTTTGACTGGGAGACACCCGAGTCTGATAGTTGTGCTTTGACTGAAGACCTAAAAGTGCCGAGTCATGATTGATAGGGACTCTAAAAGGCAGAGACAGATTTCATTGCATTTGAGAAACACTGGAGACTGAAAAGGGGGTATTAATTAAAACAATGGCACCTAACTCCAGAGGAACACCAGAGGAAAATCAGAACCTAAGATTTACTTGGAATACTGATGTACTTTTAGCAGTTGAGTGTAAGCATCAAGTTTACGATGATTTCAAGAACCCATTCTTTTCACGCATTTCCAGCGTAGCATTTTGTGTATCACAACTTCTGAGCTTGGGAAGGATTTCTTAAGATCACCTGCCCTGATTAGCATCACCTGCCACCTTAATGAAAGGCATAAGAGTCAGAAGAACTGCTTTCCGAGAAGAGTGTAGTATGTCGGCTAGACCTTAAGCAAGCTGATAGAGATTTCTGCTATCCCGGTTAATAGGAAACACTCATCAATCATCAATGTGCTCAGCCTAAAAATAATGGCACTTGAAATGTTCAAATGCTTGCATATGTTTCAATGTCATATAAATTATTTAACAGGAATCATTAGGGCAGCAGCTAAAACTGGTAGTGTTGTATTATGCATTGTTGAACAGCTGCTGGTGTTGAATGTTAGATTCCTCTAAGGTTGAACCATCACTGGAGCAAACAGAAACGAAGCAAATGAATTAAATAGAATTTCTGATGCGGAGAAACTAATTTGTTGGGGAGCGGGGGGTGCAGAGAAGGCCAGTCAGAAAGTTTCACAACCTGGATTTTCATTCACTGTTGCATTGCTGATTGTAAATTGCTGAGACAATTTTAATTCCAATAATCCCAAAATGGTTTGATTTTTTTTTCAATACAGCTTCCATTTATCACCTCAAGGACTGAGACAGAGTACGATTGCATGTCATTTATTAAATATGGTGCAAATACCCATAATAAACTCCCCAAAGGGGGAAAAAATAGCAACAACAAACCTTAGCCCGAAGCTAAACCGTCAAAAAAAAAGAAAAGAAAAAAAAACTAGCTTATCAAGCTTTTTGTTACCAAGTCATCTGGGTGTATTATATAAATGTACTAGCAGCAGGTAGCGCTATGATTAATGGCACTTCAAGCAGAAGTTTCTCTGTTGCTGTACGCTACATACATTTCTTCAGCAATGTGCTCATTAGTTTAACTAGGCAATATGTTAAGTAAGTTTGCATAAAAGCAACCAAATAATAATAGCCATGAACGTTACACGGACGTTTGACCAAATGCGATGAACTGATCGACACTAACCGGTCTCTGGTGGAATTTTACTTCGTCTCATGGTGGAACCCCCCGCCCCAATAAATCCCGACTCCAGTTTTGCTCAGAGTAGAAAGATGCTCTGAACTTCACCTCACTCATGCATTAAACATGGAGGAGGGTTTATATATGGCATAGGCATTAGACCACTGGTGATTGTTGATCACAGAGAACATGGATCATTATATACGCCTGAAGGAACTGGAACAGACCGGCTTTCGGCTTCCTTGACGCTAGGCAAGCAATAACACGCATTTACAGCGTGCCAATAATCTGTCTTGGAGTGACAGGTTACGCGCCACTCAAATTGCGCTTCTTTTCTGTGTTACATCAGCCCATCAATAATTTATTACAAGTTCATATAAACACAATGCAGAGTGACCAGTGCCAATTAACTCTTCTGGGGGATTGGAGCTACCCTCAGCTCACTGCTGCCACTGGAACGATATGCCATTTTAGATCATGCTGGATAAAATAACATGTTCTGCTTGAGATATTGTGGAATGCATCTGAACTCAACTTAATGTACCCGACAGGGAGCGAGCCGTTTTCATTGTGTTCCAGAACTGAGAGCTTATAGCAGACAGACCATCATGTAGAAGCCATATGTTATACTTAATGCATGCACACTGACTATTTCAAATGATTACTGTCAAATAGCCTTTTAAAACACAGCCTGACAGTTATTGAGATATGTGTTGTTGGTGCTCAAAAAATGTGATGCTTTTTGAAAAGCATGAACTACAATATAATTTATTGGGTACCAAAACCAGTTGCAAGCTGTTAGTCTTCACTGGAATCTTCAATAACTCCCTGCAGGGATGCAGGGTGCCACACTGCTTTAAGGTGGCTACAATCGTCCCAGTTCACAAGAGAGACGAGATCACTGGACTGAAGAACTACAGGCCGGTTACTTTGACCGCAGCAATTATGAAGACCTTAGAACGCCTGATGCTGGCCTGCCTTAAGTCCATCACAGACCCTCTCCTTGACCTCTGCAGTTTGCAAACAGAGCAAATCACTCAGTGGAGGACAGCTATCCTATCCCTCCACTGCATTCTTCAACATCTGGGCTTGTGGGAATTACACAAACATGTTCTATTTGTTACACAAACTTGTTCTGAGGCCAGAACGAAAAATGATTGGTAATCTCTCTGAACCAATCAGATTGTAGAGGAGGTGGGTCCATGCAACTAGAGGAGGCGGGACCAAGATATCTGACTGGTTAGTCTGACATCTGGCACAAGATCTGATTGGTTAACTCTCTGAACCAATAATTTTTTATTCTGCCCTCAGAACATGTTTGTGTAAGTATAACTCCCATGAGCAACATCTGGATTCTCCCAACACATATGTCAGGATCCTGTTTGTGGACTTCAGTTCAGCCTTCAATAATATTGTACCATCAGCTCTCTGACTCAAGCTGACTAGGCTAGCTGTACCTGTGAACATCTGTCACTGGATTACCAGCTTCCTGACAAACAGGAAGCATTTTTTTAAGGCTGGGCCTCTACCAGTCTGACTCTATGACCCAGGATTCCTACTCGGATGTGTTCTCTCATCTCTCCTGTTTTCACTGCACAGAAATGACTGTGCTTCTGCAGACAAGTCCATCAAAGTCTTAAAATTCTCAGACGACAACGGTAGGGCGATTCATCTCCAATAATGGTGAAACCTCCTGTCGCAGAGAAGTGGACTGTCTTGCCGCATGCTGAGCCAGCAACAACCTGGAACTCAATGCTGTCTAGACAGTGGAAATGAATGCTGACTTCCGCCCATCTCTATGGTCGTTTTTATTCAAAATCCTGGGGAATACCATAACCAACACATCGAAGTGGGACAAGCAAGTCACTTCCATCACCAAAATAATGTCCAGAAAAGACTGTTCTACCTAGGCCAAGTCAAGAAGCTCAACATCTCCCAGTGGATCCTACTGAACTTCTACTCTTCCTTCATTGAGAGTGTCCTGCCATCTTCCATCACCATCGAGTTTCCTGCTGCCTCCTCCTTCTCCAAGACCAGGCTACAATATGTGGTCCACTCTGCTGAGAAAATCACTGGCCGTTGGCTACCAATACCAGAGGACCTGTTCACCGTCAGGGCAAAGAAGAGAGCTGGGAAGATTTGATGCTAATTCCACCCACCCAGGCAGTCACCTCTTCACCAGACTGCCATTGTAGAGGAAGTTCAAGTGCGTTATAACCCAAACGTCACACCATCTCCACAGCTTCTTCCCCACAGTTGTCCAGCTCCTAAAAAAACTCAATTGCACCTTTGTAATACGTCACCCAGGTGCAATTCCCCTCTTTTCTGTTATCTTCCCTTCGTAATATACATGTAATATCCATTCAACTCGCACTAAAATAGCTCTCGCGCTAGTTCTATGTTTAACTTATTGTCTTAAAATGTCTTGCACTGTGTCTTCTGTGTACTCTTAATAGTAATCCTGTTTTTTGCACATACTGTTCTTTGAAGTGTTCCCTTGTATGTCTTGTCCTGTAATTCACGTTTGGCATTGAACCACAAACAATTCTGGAATGTTCACCTATACTGGCAATGAAGCGAGTTGTGATTCTGATTAGCACTTGGGTGATGAATGGACATTTAATGGAAATAATTATATCCATCCGTCCATTTTCTGAAAACTGCTCCTGGGGGGGGGGTTAAATAATTATATTGCAAATTATTTATTATTTTAATTAATGAAATACCAAGGAGTCTGTTTTTAGCAACAGTTGCTTTTGGGGGAAATATTTTCAGTTTCAGCATCAGGAGTCTTGGTCAGAGGACTCCTACAATTTCATTCATTAAGGTTCCCAGCTTTAATTGCTACAGTAAAAACCGATATTTAAGAAAATTACTATGTAACTTAATATAATATATTCAAAGGTTCATAGCTTGAGTTTAGATAAAGCAGAGTAAAATTCAAACGATGTACAGCCCTAAGTCATGTAGACAAAAAAAAAAAGTCAGAATTGCCTGCTGGCTTCCATTGGCTGCAGCACCTGGTGTTTAATATAAACGTCTTCTTGCTTCTTCTTGTTGTGATAGCTGTCTAAATACAGTATCATCTGCTAACCGGAAAGTATTTCAACCAAGCCCAAATGATACATTGAATAATTGTAAATTAGCCTGAATGTCTGAACGTTCATTATCCGGAGGCACAATTTAAATTAATGTTTAAAGCTCCGTACAGCTAATGTTAGTGAAAAGGATCAGTAGGGACTGTTTCTTTAAATGTACAGAGTGGAGCATTCTTGAGGATGCCATTCAATGAAATGTAGTCATAAGCCAAATCTGACTGATTCTCTTTGGCAACTACAAAAATTAAAAGTTAACATGGATAAAATTATGCAAATAATATTGTGTATATCACATTCACAAATCACAATTTTTGGAGAACTACAGTTCTTCTGTAAACTTCTACAACTCATGACCAGTCCAGCTGAGTACAAAAGGTCACAGTCACAGTGTACTGAACTGGTTGGTTGAAACAAAATCTTGGTCTGGATTTTTACTTTTTGGACCTAAAATGGTTACATTGTAGATTGTAAGAGTCCCAGTGCAAGCAAAAAAATTTAAAAATCACACACTGATTTCAGTATTGCTCTGATTTCAATATTAAATCATGATCCTCTTTGAAAACACAAAAACAATGATCTGGCTATCAAGGGCATGAAAAGCTCACATATGGGGGTCAGGAACCGTATATTAAGAAAACAGTTAGCGTCTTGGGCTTGGTGTCAAGTTTGTGGTCAGAATTAAAGTGTGAAAATACCGCCCTACACATTTTTTCAAAAATGGTGGACAGGTGGCACAAATTACCAGGAATAACCTCAGTCACCTGACCCTTTTTCCCAGATTCCGAACAAACATTCCTTTGCATTTTTTAATCAACATGTAGTCGATCATTCATAGGGATTGGAAATAAAAGACCACACAGTCATGGTAGTTGAACACAGTCATGGTAGTTGAACAGAGCTGGGGAGTGAATTACAGTATTTAAAAAAATTTAACTGATCATTGTGAATATGAATCACATACACACACACACACACACACCTACACAAGTCAGTGTAGTCTATTAGCATACTTTACCCCAGGCGCTAACATTTCTTAAAAAAAAATAAAAAACATAAATAAAAATAACCTATAGCATGATATAAAAGACAGAAGCAGTGAGTGTTTGTGTTTTGCTGCCTTTCATGTTTGCAAAGCACACCAGAGCAGGGGAGATCTGTGATGCTGGCTACGAGCAGCATATCTACGATCTGCGAATGACTTGCCGATGGCAGAGAGCATTTTGGAAATGAATTTTAACTCGGGCTTTGACTCAGACAATGCATCAAGGTCATTCTTGGCAGCTTGTTGGAAGCCGTACTCCATTTAAATTTAACTGAAAAATTTAAAGCGCTGACCTTCTTTTCCTGCCTGTCCTTTCGTTCTCTTCCACCCTGTCTTTATTCATATGCCCCAGCACACAACTTATTTTTTTCCACGCTAAAATATTCTCCCAGGTACACGGTTTCCCAGATCCCCCCTTGAAAGACTATGTGCTTGTATGGTCTCGGATTTTTAATCCTTATTGTAATATTCATGCTTCTGGACATAATTGTAATTGATAACCGAACATTTCACTGATTAGCTAAATGACCATAATACAGCTGGAGTGGTAGACTCTCTTAACCCTCAGTTAATGGTGTACAGCATAATAATCAATGTTTGTATATATAAATAATTCAATTACACAATATATGGATCAGTTATCTTTTTTAAATGAATTATCCTACATAGGGCTCATTAATATTCATATTCATTAATATATTTTAAATTTTTAAAAAATGTTTTGCTAAATTCTGTTGCTGAGACAATGGATTCTGTCCTATGCACAATAGCGCATTATCATAATCATTGTTTAAACAATTCAAATATGCCTGGAACAGACTGACAGATGTTACTGAATAAACATGGTTTACTTTTTAATGAATCAGGGATCTCGGAGGTGCTGCTTATTTTCATACATCGCCCAAATTTCTTAAACCGCATCATCTGCTAAAACGAGAATAAGGTAGTCGCCTATTTTACTCATGCTTGGAATGACGTATAAGCTTAGCACTTTTTCTGAAATATGCAGAATAGAGGACTTCAGAATAATTTGAAAAGTACCATTTTTTGTGTGAATTAAGGTTACTACTGGCTGGTTAAAGACATCTCAGGATTTGAAATGTCCATCCGTCTGGCAACCGCATGTCCCACTGTGGGGGTCTGGAGCCCGTCCTGGAGAAGATGGCTGCATGACGGGGAACAAGCCAGGATGGGGTGCTAGCCCATCCCAGGGCACACTCACACACACATGTAGTATTATTAACTTCTCAGAACTCTTCATGATCTCTCTGCTCCTCTCAATTACACCTTCTTTACCCCCCCAGGACAAAACTCTGCAGTATGGGTGATCGGGCCTTCTGTGCTGCTGCCCCTCACCTGTGGAACACCCTCCCTGACACTCTGAGGGCACCACAGATTTTTTTAGGCAGTGTTAAAAGAGGGCTTACAACTTTTCTTTTTAGTAGAATCTATGACTCTTAATTTCTCTTGTGCTTTTTAATAATGTTTATTTACTAGTTTGCTTTTTACAGCGATGTAGCAATTTGAGATTTCCCTGGAAATATAAAGTGCGTTATAAATAAAAAGTATTATTAGTGGGGGGGGGGAAACCCCACGACGACACAGGGAGAACATACAAACTCCACTCACATGGAGACCTGAACCCAGGTTCCAGAGGTGAGGAAACTGTGCTAGCCGTGTTAGAGCGAATCCTCGGCACTGTAGGGCACAAGGCGTAAGGGTACACCCTAGATGGGATACGTCAAAGGGCACACATACGTACACCACATGCTATTTGGAGACACCTGTTCACCCAGAACAAATCTGTGCATAATGGGGAGAACATACTAATGGCGAACACAGGAGAGGGGGAACCAAACCACAAGTCAAAAGTGCTACCCTTCTCAATGAGACACCGAAATCGAGATAAAAAATCTTCTTACACTGTATGCTGTATGCTTAATTTACCTGCATATTATGTCCTGTCAACAGCAGACGGAAAACAGAGTTATTTTTTTATGCGGATGCAGGATGCTCCCCCACCCCGGTTGTAGAATGCGGAGATCCGGGGGTTTATGAAGAATGGGTGACACGTCTCTATCCCGTATCCCAAGGATAAGCACTAGGCAATCCTATGACGTGAGCCACTTATGAATAATACAGGCCTGCCTGGATGAAAATTCACATTATACAAAGAAAAGACAAACGAGACGTTCCACAAACATGGGTAGTTCTGTTCAACTTGCTTTACAGCAATATGCATCATCAATCATGACAGTCCATTACTGCCAAGTGGATATACTGTAACTCAGAAAAAAAAGAAAAACTTTTCATTTTATTTTATTTTCGCCTGTAATGAGATTTACAAAGCCAAGCACAGCATTTTTCGTTGGCTCTATTTTGCAAATTTGCATCAACTAAACTAAAATGTGTCAAAAACACTTAGAAAGCCGTGACTATTGGTAACAATGTTAATGCACTGGCTATTCCCTTTCAGTTATTTCTTAGTATAACTACTTATTTTCGGGGGAGATCAACTGATACTTAGTAGGCTGTATTCCAAATAAAATTTACAGTGGATTGGGCAGTGGCAGTTAATGGGATGATTTTATTTGAAGAAAAGGGCTATGATTAAATAAAGGTTGTGGAATCGATTACTTCAGCTGCTGTTGGTCATAAACCCATCAAATGACAAATTGTCAGCGGTAACTCTAGTGAAGTTATGACTTAAAAGCCAAATCAATTTTTTCATAACAATTACGCGACTTGGACAGCGTTGCAGAAATTAAAGCGGAATGGACTGCAAAACAGACGAAAGCTTGAAATCATGAATGCGGAGAATACTGTAATCATTTGACCAGTGGCATACCATGATAATGAGGGTACCACTTTATAATAAGACTACTCTTATAAAGCGTTTATGAGTGGTTTCTAAGCATGGTTTATCAGGTTGTTAATTAAGTTGTAACACATCAAACTATTAATAATTAAAAACAAGTTATAACAAAAAACAGTTTTTTGTTTCACTATCATTTATAAGTGGCAAAAGGGAGCATTATTGTAAAATGGTACTGTTAAAGTAGTTTACAATTTGACAAGTAATTTTCATTCCAGTGGTCAGTAAAACGAATGGTGTGTGAGTGCGCCCTGCGATGGGCTGGCCCCCCATCCTGGGTTGTTCCCTGCCTCGTGCCCGTTGCTTCC
>JAODKL010000051.1:7082514-7097245 GCA_026780765.1 Petrocephalus schoutedeni
TTATGCATGGCCTATTATGTCATAATAAAGGCTAAAGGTGACATAGGCAACCTATTAGTGAGAATTAAGAATACATACGACAGACAGACAGACAGACTGTAAAGTTGTCTGTGGCTACAGAACAGTGAGGGTGATTGCCTTTTTCACTATAAACAACAGACAACCAAATGTTGTGTTTGGAAGCTCTTTATAAGAAGATTTCCTATGTACTGTACATCCTGTGATGGTTTAAATCTTAAACATATTTACTGATGGTATTTATGCTCTTCTGTCTGTAGAAGTATCCCGAATGACTAGTGGATAATGCTAAAATGTAACTGGGTTCTATTTAGACATATAATATAAGGCAGGTCAAATATCGCTGGTGACTGGTCTGTCCTCTAACCATTTACCCTGGTCAGGGTCACCAGCATATCTCTGATCATCTTTGCCGAAATTAAATTTTAAAACGTGAATAGCGGAAACCATTTTAGCGCTTTGATTCTATTCATCCAATTATGAGCCATGGTGTTTCGCATGCTATCTGGGGACACATGTTTTCATCAATGCCATTTATCTTGCTAAAAGTCTTCTCCGGCTGTTCGGAGATTTGATAGCATGAGAGGTCCTATTGTGCGCATAGTGAAAGACCCTTTTATTGAAGGCAGAGTTAACATTTAATAATGAGCTGAGCTGAGCTACTTCCTCTGTCCCTCAAATTGAGATGAGTGCCGATACAGGCCTATGTCAGGACCAGACAATGGACTCTGGGGCACCAGCCCGCCCCCACACGTCACTGAATCCAGGCCATTAAGTGCTCACCACACCAAGGAACTATTCCTCTCTCCCTACTTGTGATATGTTAATCAGCATTTTTTTCTCCCTAGCACATTCATTAAACTCACAAAAGATAGGTCATTACATAGAGAGTGCCCTTGTAGAGAAAATGTTTTCAGATAAGTGTTAGTGAATTGGGCAAATTACATATGTCTGTGTCCTATTGTAAAGATTCGTTTCGTGATTATGCTACATTCTCTTCTTTACAATTTCTTTTAACGCGGAAACTCTCTTTATTGTCTCAAGATTCTTGCCTGATAATAGCTTAGTGTGTAGTTTTGGCAATTAATTTTGAATATTCAAAGCACACCGTTATCTCTTTTTTTGCCATTTTGTTTTTCGGTTTTAACTATGTAGAGAAAAAAAAAACATTTAAAATATGTGCTAGTTTAAGTACCGATTAGAATGATTTGATCTTTGAATCAATTAGCTCAGTGAAAGAGAAACTCAGACACCTAATTACACTTTCATTCCTACGTAATGCACACTTAATGCTAACACTACAGTATTTATTCAATGTACTCAGTGAATATTATTATTTCCATGAATATTAATTGCTTTATTTAATTAGTAGAGGAAGTTTCTACTTTCCTACTTTCTGCATTTAGTTAAAAAAACTAACTGTACATAAGCATATTGTTTTTAAAGTAGTTTTAAAATTGTTAAAATGCCATCAAATTTAAGTGGCAGGCATTATTTAAAGGCATCCCTAAGCTCAGTTTTCTTGGCTAATTAGTGTGCAATTTTAGATCATAGAAGGCGGCTTTTTTCATTTTCCTCATCATAGGAACAACCTTTACTCTGTACACTAACATGTTCCTGTGTTCTGCTAGCGAATGGTTTACTAAGAAAATTGCACGATTCCAGTTAAAGTTGCATTTGATCTGTGGGAAAAAGAAGATTCTGAGCACATTAGAGGAATTAAGTAGAATTAGAAAGGTGATGTGAAGCAGGCGAGGTGAAGCTGGTATTAGACCATATTCTGTGGTCTCTGGTCTCTCTGCAATGTTTTAAGGGCTGGAACACAATAGCTCTTTTGTCAATACGGCTCAAAAGGAAATTATTCTAGGTGATGTTATATTCTCATTAATTAAGTCTGCCTATAACAGGGAGAGGGCACTGGGGTTATAAGTGCTGGAGATGTTTTAGACCCCATGAAAGCATATTTTGGGGCCCCAAACCAAATCTATCCAGTTGTGTTCCAGATTTTTTAGGGTCCCTGGAATCGTCCTAACTTTCCCACATTTACGGGACCCCTGTTTTTTACAGTGTCCACTGTAAGCTCTTTTGTCTGGGTTTAACCAGGTGAATGCACAAATTCCACAACCATAGACTGATGGAAACTTTATGTGCTATTCAAATTTAAGGATAACACTTTACTCAAGGGGGACGCAAATAATATAGTAATACAAACTTACTTAATGTATTAATTATGCTTTAACCAAGTGTTAGTTACTTGCTGATCCCATGTTCATTCATAATTAATCAGTCATAATGGTTCATGTATTTCATGAGGTTAGTTCATGATTTGTTCTTGAGTAGTAACTAAGTTATTTGTGTCCCCTAAAGTAAACTATATTATTATTAAAAAAATTCATTTATTTTTGTGTTCAGGGGTGGGAATTGAAGCATATAGTACATGTGAATAAAGTTATAGTCCAATAATGGGTAAACAATCAGTTCGATTTTAAATAATGTGCTTCTTCATGAAATGGAAAACCATGCTTGATTCACCAACAAATAACATGCATATCCCAAATAAGACTCGCAAAATAAATGCATTCCTCTAATATTTGCTTGAAGCAATGAATCTACCTCAAGGGATTACTGTAATGTATGTTGATTTTACTGCTCCAATGCAAATATGTTATTAATTTCGGCATCTATACATGCAGGATAGTAACAGCAGGGTTAAATGAGGGTGATGGGTTCGCCGGCCAGAGACGGAGAATAGCTTCCCATGTGTCGTGATGTGGACCACCTCCCCACCGCTGCAACTCGCGGGCTAATGAGCGGCTGATGATGGGAGATGGTGTGTTTACCGTCTTGCCTTAATTTGGCTCACAATAATGAGCTCCTCGCATATGAGGAAGCATCCCAATAAACAACATCACTGTTAATCATGCAACCAGAAACTTCTCGAAAAAGTATATTATCTTCTGTGGGGGGGGAAAAAAATAACTGAATTTCTAAAATCAATATATAACATCAACATCAAACTGGGGCAATTACAGGATTTGATCCCGCCTCCCAGCCCCCAAGAAATACGGAACAAAATCCCTAAGGGGATAAAATAGGGTGGCTTAAGCATTGGCCGGGTTACTTTAAAAATCAGTAGCTATAGTGTCACAGTTCCGATGGCGGCATGGCATGGTGCAAGCAGAGAATGGGGGTGACAACCCACTTGCGGCTCAGGTACAACAAAAAGGGGTTTATTGGGGCTTAACAAAAAAGCTAGGGAAACTACAAAAGAAACAGACCATGAGGGGTCATAAAAAAAGAGAAGAAAACACTGACAAACAAAGAAAAAAAGCAACTAGGAAGCAGGAACTGGGGGAAACCAAACAGCGCATAAACCTACTAAATATACCATACTCTACGCACAATTCACACACAATGACCAACTCAAGAACAAACCAAAGGCAAACACTAAAATACACTGATGATAGGAACTAACAAGGATGGGCAGGTGCAGAACATCAGACAATTAACCAATCGCGGAAGGTGCATAACAAAGAGCAACAGATGGTATGATTAACCCAAGCACTGAATGACAAGACACTGGTGAAGGAACTGAAAGCTAATTAACATTGAACTACAGAACCAAGAAGACACAAAACTAGGAAAACACACTAACCAACACTAGACTAATACATAGAGCAGTAACCAAAAAATACAAGGGGGTTAACTCAAAAGGAAAAAACAGAACACTGGGGAACAGGAACACAATAAAAATGAATCCATGGTGCAACATATAAGAGCCGCGTGCTCAGCCCACTGAGCTATGCAGCAGCCTAGGGAGCAAGGGCAGCACACTAGGGGCAAGCAACAAGGGGGGGGAGCCGGATGGCCAGCAACATCAGCTGGCCAAATGGGGAAAGACACCAAGGAAGGGTTGGGTGGACACAGATCCTGACATATAGTTTGCATTCATTGACTTTGTGCATTACACTTATGTCATATACATTATATAAATATATTAATTTGTATCATAGCTTAATAATTTGTTTAGCCCACCTCTGTGTTCTTCCCTGTGGCTGTACAGTTTTGCCCTTCCACCACCAAAAACCCATCTGCACTAAATGGCGCCAAAAACTGACCTGTGACACATTTTGGTTCCCCTCTTCACCTGGCTTTATTTCATCATTGTAACTGTCTCATCCTGGCCCGGATCCTGTCTGTCCCCGAAAACGGGAAATTATCACTGAAATTCACTGCCAAGTGCACTGCTGTTAGCTGGAGCCATCCACGAGTCTGTCACAAGTGATCAGTAAAGGATTGGTATTAGATTTATTCCAAAGTAAAGGACAAGGTACGCATTTAGATGCAAGCAGATATTTGGCACAGAATTTCATCTAAGTTTGAAAGTGTTTTTGAAGGATAAAATATCCAAATTTTCTATTACAGAACAAAGAATGTGTCCAGTTCCAAAGTGCTATACAAGTACCTACAGCTGGAAGCTGTTACTGGATCTCTCCTGCTTGTAATTTTGGCACATGAAATGTGTCCTTACTAACATGACAATCTTCTCATCCTGGATATATTTCCATCAATAATTATCTATTGATAATTAAATTGTTGTGGCAGCGACGGGATGAATAACCCATAATGCAGGCTCCGTGTATGAAGCCCCTCAAAGGGGTGTTTATTCGTTGGACACGAGGAAAAACAGGAACGCCACAGGTAACATGAACACAGCACTGACAACAACCGACAGGGGTGACTAGACTAGACTAGACTAAGTAATAAAGGGTAGAACATCAAGGGTCAAACACAAGGCAGGTGTGCTGGGTCTAACAAGGGGATTGAAACATTAGGCAAGGCTCAACGAGACCCAGGTGAGGCTAATCAGGCCCCGCCTGAGAGAAAAACAGGGAAGAACACATGCAGGGCGGGCTGAGCGTGACATAAATAACTCTTATTTGAATAATACAAGCCAAAACTACCGAAATATATGCAATTTTAAGATAATTCAGAAAAGCGTTAATAGTATAAGGAGTGATGGTGCGTCATACAAGTACAGCAATATTAATAAAATATATATGTTTTAAAATGTTTGAAAAATAATTACAATAATAAACGTGAACCTGTTTCTCTCCATTGACAACAAGCACCTTATTAAGAGATGATAACTTATCTTGTACTGAAAAAATACAGATATTAAGTGTCGTTAAGAATTTAAGATGACATTATGAATGTAATCTGACATATCAAATTATTTTGAAAATTATGGAAAAAAGGTACATATGCATATATGCATATGTGGTTTAACAACATCAGTATGTGGCTGACTTTCTAATCTGTTGAATCATCTGTTGCTTGAATGTTACAGTGGCTAAATTGTATTCTGCAGTTCACGTTAAATGAAGATGCATTGTCCTGGAAGTTGCTCTTGCTGAAAGAGCCATCATTCAATTTCTAGTTCAAGGACCATTTAACACTACGGAGGGAAATGGCTTGGTCACTTGGGATACGCTCGCTGTGAATCTGGTGATTAGGCTGCTTATATAGGGATATTCTTCCCGGGGCTTTGCACAGAAACGACATGCCCTGTATTATTGTTATTGATATCGAGTACAGTGTACTGAGGAAGAGGGGTGCTGCCTTAGTTTGTCAAGAAGGGTGCAGTCTAACACACTTTTATGAAGGCGATTATTGGACGTATTTGTTTTCCACCAGGCACCAGTCGTGTTCCAGTTGTGGCTCCAATACTTCACCATTAAGTGCAGATCACATAAAGATGGGAGGGTGAAACCTGCTTTCTCAGCAGATAGCCACACCATCATATTTATATATTTATTTTCTGCTGCCATGGTGACTACAGGGAGTACAGTAATGAGTGTTATACAACCATTTGGTAAAAGAAGTGAATTCTGCTACCTATCTAGATATTTAGTGTTGTTGTACTGTAGTGTAGTGTTGTTCTTTTTATTCCATACATCCACATATACAGAATCTAGTAGTTACCATGTCAATTTTGAAATAAGCCAGTGTTTTCAGCAGGGTGTTAATTTTCCAAGTTGATGTTTCCAAGAGTAGATCCTGTACAGTGAGATGGACAATCTTGTGTTTGATGCTGGACTCTGGAAGAATCAGAGTACGGAAGAGCTGAAATGCAAAGATCTGATAGCAATTCTGTACACGAAATTAAACATTGCTTTTGATTTCCGTGCCCGAAAGACAGTTATGCCTTATTCTTTTGTGGACGTAATATAAAGGGTGTTTGTCTTTCCGTGTACAAAATGCAGCAATGGTTTATTTCATTTTGTCGTTAAATACTGCTTTTTGTGGCACGAAATGTATTTTGTGGACGAAAATAACCACTTGACACTTGGCGCCCCATATGGGGAAACATACTCAAACGCGGACTGAAATACACAGGACTGATAGCATGGAACAAGGAACAGCTGGTAAACGCAGGGATTCCAGGGATTAACAAGGGGGCGTGGCACACAGGAGGATCGGACGAGCAGGGCATGACACATGAGGGCAAACAAAAGGGATTTTAAAAGAAACGGGGAAATAAACAGGATCACAGGGGATCAAACAGAAAGGCTAGCACACAGGCAACTGGGCAATACAACTTCAATGACTGGACTGGGGAGCACAGGACTGGGAAGCCTTTAAAATAAGGAGTACTAAGGGATCACAATGAGAGGCAGCTGGAGTGAGTTAACATGAAGGCAGGATCGAGAAGAAAGTTAAAACATCTAACTGGTGTGGCTTATTAGAGTTATACTAGGAAGAAAACAGGATGAGTAGGATGGCAAGGTGTGAGGTTTTGGAGATTTTGTAATGACAGCCCCTGTCCACTCAGTTAGGTGGGATAAACTGGGATAAACCTTGAAAACAAATCTTTGCATGCGTAGGCCTGTTGTTTTGATGACGTGCTACAGATGGTTATGCTACATGAGTCAAAGCAAGCATAGCAGCTGTGGTAATCTGGTAAAGTTGACAGATGTGGCGGGTGGGTATTGAGAGTGCCATGTATATTGTACAGTATATTCATTCACCGAAGGAAGTGATTCAGTTTTGTTTGCTGTTTACTTGTGACGTAAATTCAGGAAATTAAAAAAGTGCATAATTAAGGAAACAAAATAAAGCAAAGGAGAATATTAAAATGAATAAGTGATTACAAAAAGATTATGTATTTATTTATACACCTCACAGGGTTTGTCTCAGTGTGACTTGAGTTTGTGTGCCCTCCCCGTGTCGTCAGGGGGTTTCCCTCCGGTTCTCAGGTGATATGGAGCTGCCAAGTTGTCCGTAGGTGTGAACGAGTCATGCGTTGCCTTAGGCCCAATGCTTCTAGAAACTGCTTAGGGCACCCACGACCCAGTATAGGACAAGCAATATAGGATAAAAAAACAAATAAATAAAGGACTTGACTATTTCATTGCACATATAGCAGTTTATCAGTCAGTTGTAATTTGTGACAAATTCTGCATTTTTCTTCCCAAAATGATTCTACAAAAAACATCTAAGCACACACAGCAGGAAACCGTGTTTTACGAAGCAGGTGCATATAGGATTAATGGTGATTACGGCAGCAGAGAAAGCAGCGGGGAGTGACCCAGCGCACTTCGTAGTTTGTCCGAATCCCCTATTTTTGGACTTAGGGCTAAGTGACCCTCTTATGTGCTTTTTCTTTCCAACCAGTGACACAAACCAACAGGAAGTAAATAATACCAAAGGATTCTGCTAACAGCAGCTTTTTTTTGCTTCAGATGGATTATTCTTCAAATCAGCAGCTATAGTTCACATTCGTCGACTTTGCACATTATCTTTCTGTCCCGGACAATGAATATTTGCAGGCATGCAGCATGAAAATGGAAATGCGGAATTAATCCTTATAATAATCATTGGGTGGGATCAGAAGGTTTTGTAGCAATCTGTGCGAGTAACTGAAGATGGACGTGTTTGATTGCAGCTGTTCTCCTGAGGCTTGGTTGCTCTGTAAAAGAAAGTATTTGGTAGATAATAGTATGACAGCTCTCTTTCAAATTTGTTTACAGCGATGTATCTAATCTCCCTTTTTTGTCTGGCTTCCACTATCAAAAGCAAGTCATTTTGTTATTTTCTTGGTATGTATTATGAGAAAAATTATTACTCTTTTAATTTAAAATTAATCTTTTTCTATGTTGAAGGACTATCCTGTTTAAAGTAGCCTGGAAGGTGGAAGATCATGGGTTTTAGGAATATAAAAATAATAATAATAATAAATAATTCCTTAGTGCTCCTATGAGAAAATCTGATCCTATCTCCTATGAAATTCTATACTATAATGAAAGATGTGACATATATAGCATACAATGATTTTAGAATGTAGAATGTATAAAAAAAGAATGTATAAAAAAGCTAGCTGTGAACCCCATCAAGCTAGCTGAGTATTACACCTGGTTATTTGTGAAATGATTGGCAGGATAAGTTCGCCTGGGGTGTCACGACACTGCGTCTGCCTGGCAGTTTCCATGAGAGCTATGCACTGCTGATGGGGCTCCGTGTGGATGAGCTCACACCTAGTTTTCTGCAGTAAGCATGTGAAGTACGACGCAGTGCATAAATACCCAAACAGGATGAACTAAATGGCAAATTAAAATCAAGTAACAGCATCTGCTGCATAATACAATGACTTGCTGTTGGGAAACTTAAAGATCCAGCTGGAAGACAGGACAATACAATGATGGGGAAATGGCATGGATATTTGATCATCAGTAGCTGACATGGCCAATGCAGTAAATAATAATAATATTAATAATAATAATAATAATAATGATAATGGCAATAATAACAGCAGTATTAGTAGTAGTCATCAATCAGGGCTGGTCAGTTCTATAGGCCACTGCCTAAGGTGCCAACTTCTGAGGGGGTGGGGTGTATGCCACTTGCATGCCAGGTTCACTTTGCTTCGGATGGGGGTCACCGGTGGTGATTGTTGCCTAGGGCGCCACACCCACTGGGACCAGTACAGGTGGTAGTAGTATCTACGCAATGCCCTTTTAAGTGTACTGGAAGCCAACCAGTGCTTGGTGCGACACAATTCGATAAAATTAACATTCGGATTAAAGTTGGCATCAGTGTTTTATGTTCGAGTTACGAGTGGTATCACTGAAGGTGGAAGAATGCTCATTCAGTCAGACGCAGTCTCCAAGGTTTGCCCAGGAATTCTAAGAAGCCAGCAGGAGTAATACCCACATAGACGGCACTACATGGAAGAGCAGGAGGAACGGAGTAAGGAGCTACAGGAACCTCCACAGGAGTCATGCAGCCAACGAGAGACAGAGCAAGAATGCAGACCATGGCAAGGTGGCAGACACCTTCGAAGAGAGACTCCAGTTCACAGGAGCGAGAGAGAGACTGAGTCAGAAAGAATGTGATATTTCCTACAAGCCACAGAGTTGGGTGCAGAGAAACCCAATGTGAGGGCAACAGAAGAAAGCTATCATCTTACACACATGACAGAGTATTCACCTGGGTGTTCTCAGCATGGAAAAGATGGAGAAGCGATCAGAAATGCTCTGAGCAGATGAGAGAGCAAGACTGTTTATAAGACACCCCAGGTTAAGACAGAAGGGAAGTACCGGAATGGAGTGACAGTGTCTTAGTTGAAGGCTCTGCCTTGAGGCAAGGGGCAAACGGTGCCCCCTCCCCCCCCCCCAGGAGAGGAGGCAGGAAGTCACAAAAAGGGTACAGCTAGTATATCCATCAAGGGTGTCCCTGAGAGCGGCAGCTGAGATGCCTGAAAGCAGCAGCTGTAATTCCCTGAGCTCCCACGGAGGACAGGGATTCTCAAAGAGCCCTGAGGATCTCCTGCGTGCAGTGTATAACCTGGCGAGGTATGGCCACGGAAGAAGAGGCACTCACATTTACATATCATATTAGCATATTACATATTAAGGAGGAAACCGATTATTATCATTCAATATTGTTTTTACACCTACGTCAGGCTAAAATCTGTGCATTAGCGATTTAACATAATTCAGTACCCTTGCAATTTTTGTGCCGCTAGGCACTGTGCGGCTCATTGGTTTGGGATGCCATCAGTTCATATGCCTGGGTCAGCAGAGGGATTTCACCATTGGGTGCCTGAGCAAGGCCCTCAACCTCTGAACCCGCTTTTCTGATTGCACGTCACTTCGGATAAAAGCATCTGCTAAGTAAATGTAACGTAACTGGGTACAACAAAGAGCAACAGGAAGATGTCATAGACAAACCTAACTTTAAGGTTTACTCATATGTTTGTAACGGAGAGAGCTAATCTATAATGGAGGAAACTAAAACTGCAATGGCTAAAATATGTAGTGATGGCGCTCGTGGGAGTTTTATTTACAGAAACGTTCTGAGGGCAGAACGAAAAATGATTGGTTCAGAGAGAGAATGAATCAGATCGTAGAGGAGGTGGGCGCAAGCAACTATAGGAGGTGGTACCAAGACATCTGATTTGTTTGTCTGACATCTGACACAAAATATGATTGGTTATCTCTCTGAACCAATCATTTTTCGTTCTGCCCTCAGAACGTTTGTGTAAGTACAACTCCCATGAGCAGTGATGGTCAGGGGGTCGGCATGTAGTGTGAGTTGAGGTGACAGTGATTGCTGTAAAAGCTGAGATCATGTCTGCCCCAAGACTACAGACCCCCAGGCATTATGCTATAGAAAGAAACACAGGAGGTCAGGATTGACACTGAGATCTTTCACCAGTGGCATAATTTATGGTAAGCTTGGCTAAAAATAAGCTAGGGTAAGCCAGCAGAAAATTGCGGGTCTTCAGTATAGATTTAAATACTAAGAGCAAGGGGTCAGCTCAGAGAGCAGCTGGCAGACTACACTACACACTAGGAGTCACATAGCTGAGAGCTTTTATTTATGGAGTTACATGAAGACTTGCACTCTGTGATGGAGGAATACAAACTGGCCTGTTTACATTAATCAGGTCTACTAGATAAGCCAGGACCTGACCTTAAATGTTTCTTGTGAAGGGAAAAAAATTAGCAGCATCCTGAACATAATGGAGCGGCAGTGAAGAGATGTTTGCAAAGTGGCAAGTGGTCAGACTTTGTCATTCTAGTTAGAACTCTTCTGGAATTCTCCTTTCCTCACTTTCGGGCTACGCCGGTGCGAATTTTCCCCCTGCAGTGATCGGCTGCAGACAAAAGCAGGCATCTATAACTTATTTTTCCTTGAGCAATGAGAAATCACCTTCATCTTGTTATACTTCTCAGGAACAGAAGATGTATCTCGGAGTTAAAATGAGAATGAAAGGACCGGCCTGAGTCAAACATGACACCTAGGTTCCGACCTCAATCCGTCTTCCCACTGGGGGCCTACCCCAGGGAGCACAGGGCACAAACCGGGGTACGGCAGCCTATCACAGGGCGCAAACACACACACTCATACAATCATACTCCACAGGCAACCTAGAGACACCAATTAGCCTAACTGCATGTCTTTGGAGGGAAACGGAGGTGTGGGAAGCCGACATGAGCTTCCGAGCTGACTGAGCAAAACAGAAGTTTATGCCCTAAGATTTTAAGGCTGACAGCGAGGCTTTCTTATCGCCGCTGATACCCCGAATAATAAATATTCAGGTTTATTCAGAGTTCAGAGATTCTTCCTTTCAGTCCTTCATTTTTACATCATTAAATTAGCATGGCAGGAAGGCTCTGGACTGACTGTCATTCGCCCTTAATGAAAGGTAGATTTGTTTGTCACAAACGTTAATTTAAGGCTTCGGTAACACTTTCTATGAATGCCATGTCTGTATGAATCTATAATGACATTCAAATCACATTCATAAAGCATTATACACATGCCTATTTATAAATATTTATAAAAAAAGGCATAACGCATTATAGCCATGTTTATTATGCATTATGAATGTTCTATGAAGCTCTCATCTATAATGCACTTTAGATACCGTCATACTGCAGAAAAATGCATCCTTAATGCTTTTACTGGCCATTATAATGCATTATGAAGGTATCTATAGAGCAGGGGTGCCAAAATATGTCGATCGCGAGGGTAGTGTGGGTAGATCGCGCAACATCAAAACTTTTTTACATTAGGTTACAATAACAATTACTTCGATCCCTTCTCTTCTAACACGTCACCCGGCAGAACACGCAAATGTATTGGGAGCTGATGCAAAACTCTGACGAGCAAAGTGACCCAGGTAGCCTCCCAATGTATATCTACTGGAAAGGAATATTAAAAAATTAGTGAGGGAGCCGGACCAAGTAAGGAACCATAAATGTATTGAATTGTATTGCGCTTTAAGGGTTCATGCAGTGATGCAAGGTTCGCCAATATATACTGGACATATAAATATAAAACATATAATGTATACAACATATATTTAGCATTTTTAATGTAAGTAGATCATTTTGTCCTGGTCATTTTAAAAATAGTACCCCTGCTATAGAGAATTATAAATGACAGTAGAGTGTTTAAGTGTTACCAAAGCTTTTTCTCAAAATGGCAATATACATAAGAGGAAAAATACTAGTGACCACACCGTTTTTTTTTATTGTGTGAATGAAGTTATGGTAAAGTTAAGCATCTAAGCATAATGTATAAGCACAAGTATACCATATGGGATATTATATCATATTTCAACTGATCGTGCCAGGCGAATGCAGAACACAAGAAAATGTATTAATTGTAGGAATGGTTAATATCATCATATGCAGCAATAATGTCTAAGTGCGTCAAAAAATGCATTTCCTGCATCAGAGGACAGCAGTATATCATTTAAAACTGATTAAAGTACTTCTGTGCCGTGGCCAAGACTGCAGTCAGACAGAAATGCTTCAATTATATTATGACTGGCAATTGCCACTTTGAGACAGTCAGGAAGAAGGTTTAATGATTGGGGAGCATTAATTATTCTAAGGATGGGCACCAAATAGGAAAACGAGGAAAATTTAAGTAATGAGATCCAGCGGATAGGTAATATATTTTGTCCTGTTCAGGTTAATAAGTAGATGGAAATTGTTACAGAAATAAATAAAATGATAGATAGACAGACAGACAGACAGACCACATATGTATGGCAGCACTCCAGTTTTAGAAAGCGTATCTCTAAACCACAAAGACAATCTAATGCTTCTGCTCACTTACCATCTTAGGATTCTAGATCAGCTATTTCATCTGGAGTCTTATTACTGCTTTGTGAGTATCTGCAGCTTTTAATAATTACTAGCGTATGTTATTCAGACTGTTATAAAACGTGATGGAAATGCCAGCGTGTTTCCAGGCATAGACGTTGATGGAATACCTGGCAGGCATGGTGACTCAATGGGTGGCTCCTTCTTACACCTCCGGGGTTGAGGGTGTGACTCCCACCCCCTGTCTGTATTTTTCCTGGAGCTTCCATGCTTCCCGGCAAAGGCTGCAGAATTAATGTGACTATATAGTGAATATGTGATATGGAAGATGCATGACCTGAAATGGAAAGATTTTCAGCCACATTTTACTTAAGGCCATGTTTTTAGTAATTTATAAGCACATGCATAACAAATAATAATGCATTCATAAAGCATTATAAGCATGGCTATAAATGACAACAGACATAACACACTATAGCCATGGGTATTATGTATTGTACTGTAGGATCACACACACACATACAGCACGGGCACCCAGATAATGGGCTACAAGGAAGACCAACATTCCTAGTTTTATGGCCTCTGAAGGTACGAGTCGGCCATATTAGAAAGGAGAACCAGGGGTTCAAATTCACACTAAAACATGGCGTACGGACAAAACCAGAGATCTGCGTACGCCAGAAAAAATCCAGATGCATAAAACTGTGCGTAAGCGAAGTTCTACACTCTTTCCCTTCTTACATCCCAATCAGCGCAAAATGTTAATGGACCGGTAGTCTGCCTTTGTAAAGCTGGCCCCAGTTCAGCACACAGCCCTTGGAAATCTAAATCGTCATCATCAAGAGATCACTATGATCCCTAAATGCGCGCTCTCTTTTAATTCTTCCATTTCCAATGTCTAATAATAACACAAGAGCAGCCGTGGTATTGGACTTTCTCTGCACCGTTTCATTGTCACAAACTGATTACGATCAGATCCTGTACATTTATAAACGATGTACAATTAATTTCTGTGTATTTGATAGAGCCCATGTCATGAATGCGACTATGAAACGGTGAAACTGCAGTAGCACTGTTTTGCCAGGGAATGCCGCCAGTTTACAAAATTGAGCAGAAACTTGCGTACGCCTTGTCTGGGGCTGCCGTGAGAATATGTGTAGCAGTATGCCAAGTTTGGTTTTTAAACATCTCGCCGTGAGTATGGAAACGGGCATGCGCAACATTTTTGTGCGTAAGCACCGTTTATATACATGAGGCCCCAGCATTAGAAGTTTTACGACTCTAAGATGCAGAGGACCAGGAAGAAGGTCCTGATAATTTAGACAGATGCCAGATAAGGTGCGGGGGGAGCCCTGCAGTTTCCTGAATGAACCCCACCTCCTCACACTCACCCACAATCTGTGAATTAGAACAAAGACCCGTTTCAAAATACATGCCATATACGTGTATTTGCGTGTATATTTGTTTTCATTATTATTCAGCATCAGTATTTAAACGTTTGATGTGTATGTGTCTTTAGACAATCACAATGGTTATGTATTAGTCTTATATGCCATTATAATGTCCCATTATGTCTTCCCCACCTGGAC
>JAODKL010000051.1:7097345-7107624 GCA_026780765.1 Petrocephalus schoutedeni
GCTTCCGGGATAGGCTCCAGACCCCCCGCGACCCTGAACAGGATAAGCGGGTTGGAAAATGGATGGATGGATGGATTTACATGACAAAAGTGCAGCAACATTAGATACATGGACACCTAACTCAATAAGGATGTTAGCAAATTCCCCCAAAAATGGTAAGTATGGTGCTGGGGTTCTGTAAATTAAAGCATCCCTATTGGCAATTAGCATATCGGTGCTTCAATGGGGGAAATTCATTTATAGGTTTTGGTTATATTTAAAAGGTTTCATTAACAGAGTCCTGCCAGAACACCCTCCATGCCCTAAACTTTCTCTGCAAAAAGCCTCAGCCCCAACTAAAGGTTTGATATCTCTAGCTTTCAGACAGGTTTATGGAGGCAGTCAGAGATCAGCATTGACCAGGATACCCTTTTTTAGAGAATTCCTTAAACAAATTTAACAGTGAACACGATAGCCTCATCAAGTTCAAATTTTGATTTTAAGGTTATTACCGAAATTAAATTATTGACACTAGGGTTTCTAGTGAAAAACAAGAATTTCCGTCATGTCTTATTATAGATTCTATATTTTATAATACTGAGGGATTTTTGAGTCTCATTAACAATATACATTTGTGAGAGAGCCCAAGAAACAATCTCTGGGTGAGCTGAAATACACCTGGGAAATTATCCAGCTAGTACCGTAAGATCACAAAGATCTGCCTTGTGGTTCTCTGATGAATCAGCCAATTTCTTTGCCATGTTTTGATCCCTTCTAGCATGGATACTATTGGTGCATTCGTTTATCCGGACGAAGTCGTAAATTCTGAGGTGCGAGATGTCACATACGACCAATTTCCCGTTCGAGTTACACATCTCGGACACATCTCGGAACAAACATGGCTGCCTCCATGAACACACTGTTTTGTTGTTGTCTGAGCACAAAAAAGCTCACGAAAAGACATTTATATGAAAGATATGTGCTATTGCATTCATGATTAGTAATACATTTAATAAAATCAACATTTTTAAATATTTATGAAAAAAGAGAAGCAATGAAACACTTATTGACTGTGTAAGCTGCCATGAAGTGACATCACAGGGGAATCTCGTACAACAAAATTCTGTCCGACTTCCAACTTGGAAAAGGGCGTGTTTCCGACAGGAAGTGACGTTTTTGTCTGAGATCAACGAACACAGGATAAACCTCTTATAAAACAGAAGGTGTTGCTAAAAATCATCCAGTCCCCCCCCCCTGGATGGTGGTGGCCTAGTGGTATGAGGCTCCAATTATGGACCAAGAGGTCCATGGTTCAAATCCCATCTATCATATCACCAGTGGGCCCCTGAGTAAGACCCCTAACTCCAAGTTGTTCCAGGGAGATTGTAATTCCCTGTAATTGGGTAATGTAAGTCATTCTGGATAAGGGTGTCAGATAAATGCCCTAAGTGTAAGCCTGCCTGCCTCTCCTCCAAGGACTTTATAACATCTCTATGCAAACTACCACAGTCTACTTCACGCACACTCTGCACTTATTTATTTTTGGAAATTTGTCTGATTTTATTCAAAAATATTATACTGTATATGTCCCTATTTCTTTCTTTTCTTTTTCTTCTATGCAGCACATTGTGGGCCTGAGGGACATGATATTTCAGTGCAATATATACCTGTATATAGGTGCGTTGACAGTAAATTCTCTTGAATCTTGAAGACTATGAATTTGGAGGTGCACCAACTGTCTCTCCTCCACTTTCGAACCTGTGGCTTAACACATATTACAGCAGTGATAAGGGACCAGGCACAAATGAAATCACATTGTCTTTTAACATATTGTACGACAATATGCATCTGCTTTTTAACGACATGTTGGGTTTTAATATAAACAGTGTCTACGCAACTAGGATGAAGACTTTATGGCCAACCAGAGAACTTAGCTTGGCCTCTGAGACCCTGGTCTATAGAAGTAATTCTGCTGTAATCACTGTGTTACAGCAATTAAGCCTAGAGAGATTCTCCACATTCTTATCAAAATCCTAGCTACTGATAAATGCCAGTAGCATATCTTATCCGCACCAACAGATGAGCTGTTGAAATCAGAATGATGAGGTGTGTAGTGAGTATAATCCTTCCTATACTCTCCCAACGCCTCTCCCAAATTCATGTTTAGCAGCTATGGAGTTCAAAACAGAAACATAAGTGAAACTGGCTACCTAATTCATGGTCCATTTAGCGTCCATGTTAATACTCAGAGCCTGCAGAATGCAAATCAGCTAGAAACAAAGCAGCCAGAATAGCGTACAACAAAAGTCATGAACACGTCATTTTACTTACAAAGCAGTTCACATTGCCTATATTCAGCAAGAGTTTTTTTTACATTTCTTGATAGAAGCTTCTTTTCTTTTCTTTCATGTCGATGGTAGTGCAATCCCTATTTTTAACTGTATTTAGGATTTATATTGTGTTACATTTTAATGCACTGATTTTGTGTGTCTTAGTATCAGAGGCTGGTGAATTTGGCTTACTGCCAACAGCTGTATTTCTAACTGATGTATTTAACATATGTTATATAATATCCCATTTTGTTTGTTAATTTTTATCACTTATTATGGAGCCCTAGGGTTTAGAAGAATATATTTATATAGCCCAGTTGTCTTTTGCTTAAAAATGGAAAATCATTTTCTAAAGTATTGTTTTATATATATATATATATATATATATATGTTTATCAATGAATTTTATATAAAGTTGTCATTGCTGATTTATGTTTAATGAAATTTACAGATGGAAGGAACTTGCATGAACAGGAACTTAATATATGTCATAAGTTTCAAAATGGAAGAAAACATATACAACAAATTTGCCAGTGTTAAATCAACACTGCGTGGAGTTTATATGGGAACCTCCCAATCAGTGTTAAATTTAACACTTTGCAGAGTGCATCGAGTGTTGTTTTTGCAAAACTTGTTAAACTTTGTTGACTCTTGTAGTGTTCAATTGACACCATAGAGCGTTACATCACTCTGACTCCACCTCTTCCCTGATTGTCAGCCCATATGGGTGGCCCATATTATCCCCATCTTATTACGCACACAAGAGCTCATATGAGGATCATCAGGGTCACCTACACAAAAAAAAATACCCACCGTAAAGTGAAAGACTGACCAATATGGCTTTTTCTAACTCATATTCAAATTTTGTCTGCCTAGCGCTGGTTCTTCTTAAATGCATGACCTGTGTTCCTTATAGCCAGAGCAAAGCCTTGTTTTTCTTGGCTTTTTGTTCAGGTTGTTGTGCATCAGGGCTGCGTCAGAGAAAGACTATTGGAGACATAAAACAAGCCTCTCAAGTGGTATATATTTTAATATTTAATGTAATTTTAATGATGGGGGAAGGGTGTATCTAATGTAATGCGTCTTGGGACAACTTTGCACCTTGGGACAACTTAGCTTCTGGTACTGCCTATTGTATACCAATGGTGCTGCATGCATATTTGCATAGCATGATATGGTATGGTTTTTCATCTACCAGATTTTTGAATTCACCATGATGGTGTTTTCAAGAGTCACAAAGAGTACAAAAAGCCTGGATGGCTCTTAAGAAGTGGGCTACTAACTGCAACTACTGGAACTATTCTTGCGGGGTTCTGCACTTGTGTGCTAGCTAATGGCTGGGAAGGAGGGTTTAACCTGTGTGGAGCAGTAAGTGTTAATGTGATGATGATGCTGTACAGTAGTTGGAATAGGAGGCATGGAAAGGGAAAAACAGCACTGGTGATAGTGTTTCCCCTCCAAGCTTGGTTGCCCCACAAAACTGATCAGCCTCAAAAAAGAATCCAGCCCGAAAAGAATCTACATTTGTTTATGGCAACACACCTTCTAAAAGCAATGAGGCCACACCCATATCTATAAAGCCATTATAATGTTCTTCTAACTCATGGGTGGATCTACCGGGGTGGCATGGGGTGGCAACTGCTACCCTAAAAAAAGCCTTGCCACCCCGCATATTATATCAGCACATATACTTCTGCCATAAGGTGCCACCCCTCAAAATCTCCTGCCCTCCTCTTGCCACCCTATGAATATTGTTCTAGATCCGCCCCTCCTCTAACTCAATCCCAATGTTGATGCACAAGCAATATAAGAGTCAGGAAGGACATGCATCTGCTCAGCTGACGGCCCCTTAGTTTTCACTAAAAATCATCATGTAAAGTTCATATTAAAAGGGAAAAGGCCACAAGATCCATGTTTGTCAGAGTCTCTCTCATGATGGTGGGTTAATCAAACAGAGCAGCTGGCTGCCAAAATGAGTTGTGTGCACATTAAGATGGGCCAGATATGGGCAACCCATTTTGTACCTGTGTGCCACCCATATGGGCTGGCAATCTGGGAAGAGGCGGAGTCAGAGTGATGTAACTCTATGTTGCCAACTGAACACTACAAGAGTCAATAAAGTTTAACGTTGCAAAAACAACACTCACTGAACTCTGCAAAGTGTTAAATTTAACACTGATTGGGAGGTTCCCATATAAACACCATGCAGTGTTGATTTAACACTGGCACATTTGCTGTGTATATACAGCCCCAGAAAAAAGTAAGAGACCACAGCACAATTTAAAAAAATAAAATCTGCATTTTTAATTCCTGGTTTAATCCTGGCTGGCCTGGCAGAAGGCTACACTGAGTGGCAGGTTGCTTCCAGGTTCAACGTGTCTAAGACAGCAGTAGCCTACACAAGAACAATGTGAAGCAGGACACACTGGGAATAACCAGAAACCAGCCAGGAAATGGGCGGAAGCGACTTTCTAATGCCAGAGATGACCGTCAACTTATCCAGCAGTGCCTCATGAATCGGAGGATGACATGACTTTCATAAGGAATGGGAAACATTAAGTGGTGTGAAGGATACTGCTAGGACAGTTAGTATCAGGCTCCTAGAAGCAGGACTGAAGTCCCATGAAGCAAGGAAGAAGCCCTTAATTAAAGAGAAACAGAGAAGAACCAGGTTGCAATCTGCAAAAAAATGTATATTTTACACAAATGCATAACCATAAATTGAGGAATGAGTGAGACAAAAAATTGTGCTGTGGTCTCTCAATTTTTTCCTGGGCTATATGTATAACTACCGATTTGCACTCATATTACTGAATAAAGTCAAACAAAGGATACATAGTAAGGTTACTACTAAGATACAAAGGCTGCATCTTTGTACAGTATATGTGTAATATAATTCTAGTTTGAATATCTTATCAGACATATCGCATTTAGCTGCACAACACTGACAATGGGCAGACAGTAGTCAAAGAATGGTGCAGTATATTTTCTTTGCTACTTCCCTTGGCTCTCAACACTCTTTTTGCTGATCATCTTTAGAGGTAGAAATTTAGAAGTTATAGTTGTGATAATCGACTTCAGTTGTTACTATGACAGTCAATATTGCAGTGAAAGCTTAGTATCTCCGGGATGGTTTTCCTTCTTGCTGGGAACTGTGAGCTTATCTGTGAGCAGAGCACCCCTCTTGCTTTCTGCTGTCACTGTGCCTACTTCATATGGGGCGACTGGTCACGTTAGCTTTTAGAGTATTATTTTCCCGCTTTCTCCCCTGTCTGGTATCACTTGAATTCCAGACTTACTAAATTTACCTCGAAACAATATCCACGTGACGTTATGTGATATAAAACTGAACCCTGACAGGAATAGACTTCTTGCAATGCCGAGTGAGAAAGGTTTTGGTCATTTGATATGATACGTGTCATAAAGAAGATTCCTTTTGTCATACTTTGTAGTGTATTTAACACTCTTCTGCAATG
Source organism: Petrocephalus schoutedeni (assembly GCA_026780765.1). Classification (NCBI taxonomy): domain Eukaryota; kingdom Metazoa; phylum Chordata; class Actinopteri; order Osteoglossiformes; family Mormyridae; genus Petrocephalus; species Petrocephalus schoutedeni. Next base: position 7,103,131 of record JAODKL010000051.1, read on the forward strand.
TGACACTTCTGATATTTTCGACAATGAAGTTTGGACGGAGTTTTAATCGTGAATTTAATTTAAGGGAAAAATGAAAAAACAAACAAATAAAAAAAGAGTTCTGCAGCCTCATAGGAAATTTCTTTTAAAAAGAAAGGACTGGCAGCAAAACTAGATTACATTGTGTTGTTTATATATCCGGATATTAATTACAGCAGTTCGAGATAATTGCTTTCTGTAAGGTACAAAGGCAGCTCCTGTGAGAGATTGGTGCTTGCTATCGTTCTGAGATAAATCCTGCGCCATGGCCACTGTGTGTATTCCGAAGAGCTGGTCAGTTTTTTCCCCCCCGCTATATTCTTTTAAAGCCCCTGTTTAACCTTTCCTGAGCTGGGAAAGCCAGATGTTTAATTATGATGGATCTGGCAGCTAAGTTTCATTTATTTATTTTTTATCCCCCACCCCACCCCCCACCCCATGTTGTTGCAATTAAATTCACCCACTGTTGATCTGCAAATACATTTCCTGATCCAGTGTGATTAAACATTTGGCAGACCACGTTATCTGTGCAATGGAAACCAAAAGTTGTTCAAGCCAAGATTCAGTTACTTTCCCCCATACACTCAACTAAATTAAATTAGTGCAAGATAAGATACACAATAATTTGCATAATGGTATAAAAAACATTAATTCTCATTTAATTACTTTCACATTATCTACTACCTGCATGTACCTGGGCCTGCACTTTGTGTGAACTTCAGTGTTCTTCATCTTTTCTTGTATTGATGATGCTTGTTACTTGCATCATTACTTGCGCTTCATTGTTAGTTGCATTGACAGGGCTTGTTACTTGCATCGTTACTTGTACTTTATTGTTACTTGCATTGTTACTAGCATTGAGGGAGCTTTTTTACTTGCATCCTTACTTGCGCTTCATTGTTACTTGCATTGTTGCTTGCAATGACAGGGCTTGTTTCTTGCATCGTTACTTGTACTGCATTGTTACTTGCATTGACAAGGCTTGTTACTTGCATCGTTACTTGCGCTTTATTGTTACTTGCATCGTTACTTGCGCTTTATTGTTACTTGCATCGTTACTTGCATTTGCAGGGCTTGTTACTTGCATTGTTACTTGTGTTTCACTTCCATATTCTATCAATATCTATTGTGTCTTTACACGTTACATTTATTATTTGTATTGCTCCTTGGAGTAGGTGTGGGTGAATGTGTAAGCATAGTAATACACTTGCAGGTCAATAAACCATTTTGGACCAGAAGCACCAATGTTTGCACCAGTACCTCTTTTGGCACGTGCAGTGAAAAGTTTGAGGTGGAAAGGCATTGGCACAGTTAAATTAGCGGCTGGCTATACTGCATATACAAGGAGTTCTCTTTAAAAATGTAAAATCTGGGGTAGGGGAGTATTTAAATGAAAAAATGAAATATAATAAAGACTATTAAACCCAAATACATTCAGCTGGAAATGCTTTTGTTATATAGCCATTGATTTCAATGTTTATCGTTTTATGGCTAAGAAGATAATATACTGGCTTATAACAGACAGCAAATATTTTAGCATTATTACAAATAAATGGTCCATAATGCTCTCAATAAAAAACACAAATGACTAGGTCATCATAAATTCCTGTAGGAACCATATTCAGAGGAGAAACCTGGTCCAAAGGTATTTGTTTAGATATTCTGAAGTATATTTTTCCTGGGTGCTGAATCTGATTTGTTATAAGAAGACTGGTCATTGCTTACATTATCTTTTGTTATCATTGTCTTTTGTTTTGCCACTGTAGATGTGCCATCTAAAATGTGTCATGGGTAATGAATTATTTTCAGAAATGCACTGATTGACTAATTTCAGCCATGAAATGTGACTTGTCAGCTGTAACCTAAAACTGTCCCAGCTTTTCCTTTGTGTTGTAGGCAGATAGCTAAATGACACACACACACATGAATGTTTGTATTCATATCTGTGTGGAGACCATCCATTCATTTCTATGGGAAAAACCCTAATCCCAGCAATGACTACCTTAACCCCTATCCAGCCCTAACCATAACCATACGTAACCCCGCAATAAGGCTTTTGTCATTTTCCATTTTTTAAAGGCAGTCCCGAAAAAATGGTCCCCGCAATGTCAAAGTAACAGGTTTTTATCACGTTGTGGGGACACTTGGTCCCTACTATGTAATATATACATAACCCCCCCACACACACACACATATATATTACAATATGTATAGTATAAAGATATGGAGACCAAGATACATTTCTGGCAACAAACGTCACATTTACGCAGAATATTCAAGTACTGAAAATTTCATTATCAATTTACTCTTTTTATTTTTATTTATATATGTTTGTTTGTTTATTTAGAAGCCAAATGAGTGACTTTCCTCTGTGTGAGCCGATAATGTTATTAGTCTCAGGGGTTGAGGCACCAAAGTCATTGCTAGAATAACATTCAGTCTGCCAGTAATAATACTCATTGTGAATGAAACAATTTGAAAATATAAAGACATTCAGCTTCTTCTTATGCACAGTTCAGGGTTTAAAGCTATTTGTGTGTGCCTAGTTATTCGGATTAAGCTTGTTAGTTGAGTAAATAAGACTCTTAATTCCAATTAAAACAAAATATTTCCATATTATTCAAAAAGTTCTTATAGGTATGACATTTTTTTTTACTTTTCATTGTTAATTATGGATAATATTACAATGTAAACAAGTAAATATCACTGTGTAATGTACACGCATACAAAAAAAACCCCCTCAGTTTTAATTGGTTTATATCATGCGCTACAAGTGAAGAAATATACAAAATACAAGACTTCTACCACTAACAAGAAAATTAAAATCAAAATCGCAAAATGTTTTTATTATTTTCTCTCTCCAAGTGTTAATTAATATCAAAGTTAATCTCTTCTGTTAAAACATTGTCCAATCACATGTTTACTGAGGAAAGCAAAAAAACAAAAAATAAACTCATTGCCCGATACCTGTGTGACTGACGGCGAAAAATGTAGAGCTGAGTTAATTAGGGAATGGATACAGGGAACTCTCAGCAGAATGCAGATCAGTGACCTCAGTCTCTCTGTCACCCACAAGCCATGTGTGTCATCCCAATAACCATCTGATTGCATTCTAAGATGGGAGAGGCGTGACTGGAGGGGAAGTGGAATTCTGGTGAGTCACAGATACTCAGTCGATGTTGAGGTCATTCTCTTTATTTGTTACCCATCTGTCAATCTTCCGACCACTTATCCCAGGGAAGAAAATAGGCCCTGAGGCTGGGGTACACCCTGGATGGGATATGCAGTTTCATCACACGGCATACGCACACTCGCACGGTAGAGGGAGTCTGAAGAGATTAATTAGCTGGACTGCGTGCCTGTCGACTCTGGGAGCAAAAACAGGATACTAGACCAAAATGGGTAGAACATGAAGACTCAACAAACACAGCTGGGGATTCGAACCCCTAACCCTCAAGGTGTGAGGCAACATGATGCTCGACTGAGCAAAGAGATGGCCTACTCTTTGTATTATTATTATTATCGTTGTTGTTGTTGTTCTTCTTCTTCTTCTTCTTCTTCTTCTTCTTCTTCTTATTGTCGTTGTTTGTTTTCTTTACCTGAAAATCACTGAAAACCAGTAGTTATGTGGTGCATAGTCACCCATCCATCCATCTGTCCAACAACTAGCCCTTATTTCCTTTTGGAGAAGTAAGTAGCTCTCCCCAGCATTAGATATTCACTACCTGTAGGCAGCGGTCTATCCAACAACCCAAATTTATATTTATGTTCATGAACTAACAGCTAATTTTTCCACCCACAACTTCCTAGCTAAAAAGGTCAACACGCTAATAGTGGTCAATTAGTTTTAATTTTGTGACATGACAGCCTACAATCTTTGTAATAAAACCTGATGTTTCATACAGATTTCACTACGGACAAATTTCAAGGGGTTTTGCAGAACAATTACAGCAGGAGTACGCCTACATGGCTTAGCTGTTTAATGGTTGGAAACAAAAGATTAAAAAGATATTAGAATGACAGAGAAATAAGTAAGAAAACAGTGTTACATGAAACATGTAAAATGTAAACCAAGCAAGGAACAGAACACAAGCACTTTACCGTGAATTAAAAGCAGAAAAATTCAGTCACAATTATTTGCTAGTATACACAGATAAATAAGTAATAACATACAGTTTATGAAGTTATTTCCATTAAGTAGAAAGTAAAAATCTGGACCAAGATTTAGTTTCAACTCTCTGACTGTAACCCTTTATACTCGGTTGGTTGGTTGAAACAAAACTTTAGTGAGGATTTTTACTTTCTGGACAGGAACTATCCACTGCTGCCAAACAATTTACATAACTCAAATACCTGCACACGTTCAAAGTGTTTCAAATCTGGTTCAAACTGATTATGAAATTCCATCCATCCATCCATTTTCCAACCCGCTTATCCTGTTCAGGGTCGCGGGGGGTCCGGAGCCTATCCCGGAAG
>JAODKL010000051.1:7120649-7130800 GCA_026780765.1 Petrocephalus schoutedeni
GGAACTGGGCCGGATTCGAACCCTGGTCCCAGAGGTGTGAGGCGAGAGTGCTACCCACTGCGCCACCGTGCCGCCCCCCTATTTTATTCGTATTGTATATCTTGTATCATGCTGTAGTCTATTTTTTGAGCTTAATCGTACCAAAGCATGGCTCTCACTGTGCACAACGATTTCTCTGACTATGTGGCTGTGTGTTTGTGCAGTTTCCACATTCTTCTGTGTCTGTGTGTGTCTGTGCGCGTTTTCCCTTGATGTCCAACAACAACATGTAGAGGAGTTTCCTCCCACGGGTAATTTCAGTGCAATGGTGATTGTTAATATTGTGTTATGGATTAGCATCTCATCCTTTCCCATCGCTCTGCGCTTCCTCAGACCATTTATTAGATATGTGATTAAGGAAAATGAATGGATGCAGCCGAGTCACATTTTAGGTCAAGATAATATGAAACAGAGACATTTCAGAAGGGTTCACGATGCTTAAGTGAGTTACAGCTATGTTATTAAATTATGACATTTTCAGAATTTTAAATTCCAAATACCTTAAATTATTATTCATGTTGATGAGGATATTATTTATAATTAGTAACGACTTTATTCTCAAGATAGACGTTTCCTGATATTACTCAATGTGCTCACATCTCAGTGGTTCATTTAATACTATATGGACAAAATTATTGGGACACCTGGCCATTACACCTACAGGAACTTTAATGACATCCCATTCTAAATCCATAGGCATCAATATGAAGCTGCCCCCCCCCCCCCCCTGCAGCTATAACAGCTGCCACTCTTCTGGGAAGGCTCTTCACAAGATTTTGAAATGTGTCAGGGCTCTATGCGGGCCAGTCAAGTTCTTCCACGCCAAACTCACCCCACCATGCCTTTATGGACCTTGCTTGAATTCACTGAGCTCTTCAGAACGACCCATTTTTTCCACATATGTTTGTAAACCTGATTGCATGGCTACAGTAGGTGCTCGATTCTATACGCCTTTGGCACTGGGTCTGAATTCAATGATTAAGAGGTGGGTCCCAATACTTTTGTCCATGTAGTGTATATGTGTGTGTGTGTCCATACTGTATGTCCTGCAATGGAAACTGATGGATGGATAGATGGATGAATGGAAAAATCTACATTTACAATTATGTTTAGATGATATGTATTCTACCTCTGTTAAATAAACATAAATTACCATATACATGTAGTAAAGTCACATATAATATTCATATATGCTGTATTGTTCTTGGCCTGTCTACTGTAGGTCACAAATACATAGAGGTGAACTGAAACCATTTAACATTCATAACCTCATGATTTGCCTGAAAACGATATCTATGAGTTGGTATACATGTCAAGGCATGTTGTTACTTATTTTCGGGTCAAATTAATGTCATCTTTGAGTAATCTGTGTTTCTTGAGCTGACCTCTTACTGCTCAAAGTCTTACAAAAATATGGTACTCATGAGCTAATAAGTTTATGATTGTCTGGGAATATATTGCTATGCTAGATTTTCTCCAAAAATAAGATCAGCTAGCAATTTCCCCCCCCCTCTAAATACTTAATTTAAAAGAGGGAGAAAAAATCCCATTAGCAACTTTTCAAAAGCAGCATATGGGTGCGCTGGGGTAAGACGTAAACTTTAGTCATTTAAGTCATGGTAATGTATAAAGAAAACCTTTATTTATATGCTGGAATATAGCGTAAATGGCATCTTGAAATATTTAAATAATTCTGATTTGCTAGGATAAAAATAAATAAATAACGCTTCACCTTTGGCCTTGAGAGTTGACCATGAATTAATGTGCTCTTTAGAGTCTGCCAGCATGAAAGCGGGCCAGGAAATGGCAAAACTGTTTAATGAGACATGAATAATTTGTAAGGGCTCCCTTTTTTTCGATAGGATTACTTTTTTTTTAATAATCCATGTTACAATTATCCCTACCTAGAGTCTGAAAAGTTCTTTATAAATCGAAATTTTTTATTTGACTTAACAGCTGTATTATTACATGTGTTCGGGGCAGATATGTATTGCAGTCGATAATTCAGGCTGTTCTTTGTTGGAAATGGCCAGTGCCATTAAGGAATCCTCAGGAGAGGCCCAGAATTTTAAAAGAAGGGTCCGTTAGAACTGGAGCACCTTACGGACCTGGTGCACTACATCCCAAAGAAGTCCGGTGAGGCGGCACAAGTGGGACTGGGGGAAAAACACAGCACATGCACACTGCTTACAGAGGAGACCTAGAGACCACATCTGGTTTTGCAACATTTTTGAATAAAGCTGATCAGATCAAGGGAGACACAGCAATTGTGTTTCACAAGCTATCTGTATATTTCAGAGTTCTTGAGCTTCCTTTAAAGCCTTGTTTGTGATCTTCTGTGCATCTGTGCTCCTGTTCTTGGCTACTTCTCTTTCCCACTCCATCCTCCGAATTCCCTGTACACCACTGCAAGGCTGCTTCGCTCATTGCCGCCATACCATAGCATGCCGGGTTCTTACCATTATTTCACACCATTGCACATTTAACTGCCTTCACTTGCAATCCCCTATCTCCCTCCAGTGTAAAATAGGTCACAGATTCTTAATGCAACTTTTAACCTCCTTCCTCAAAGGCTTGGAAGCATAATCCACAATAATGCATTGTCTACAAGCATAATTTCAACAATACTTATTTTAGAGTTTCACATAAGACACTTTTCTTAGCGTTTGATGTATCATGAAAATTCATGCGATTTGTCTTCAGGTTATTGTAATAATTTTAGTCTTACAAGAGCTTGCGGGAACATAACATCGTAACGGGGAACATGATAAATAAGCTTTTGAACAAAGTGCCACATATCGCAGATTCCTTTCTTTTTTGTTGTTTTTAGGCATGTAATTGCAGGCTTCTCTGCAAATTAAAAGCTGTGAAACTTTAGATTAGTGCTGATGAATTAATGTTGCGATTTGACCCAAATCCCATGGTTACCTGGTCCTCATAATTAGATGGTATAAGGCCTGTTTTTGTGTGAGATGGTTTCTTAGTCGCTAGCAGAGGTGGGTAATCCAGGTCCAAAGAGTAAAAATCCAGACCAGGATTTAGTTTCAACCACTTAATTAGGTACTCTGTAACTGAGGCTTTTAATGCTCAACTGGTTGGTTAAAACAAAATCCTGGTCTGGATTTTTACTCTTTGGACCTGAATTACTCAAAATCAGTTGCCTCACACCCCCAGGGTCATGGGTTCTAATCCTGCCTTTGCTCTGCCTGTGTTGGGGTTGCATACTCTCCCCATGACGTATAATCTATACTGCTAGGGATGTTCTCCCCAACCATGATGGATGAATGGATGGATGGATGGAAGACCAGCCCTCATATTACACCCTTCACGTTCTGGAAATGGAAACTGTGTGTTTAAGTCAGATGGCAGTGTGACTTTTTGGATACTTTATGGCTGTACAGTTTTCAAATAATTTGGATTCTTAGTAATGTCTATTGCAGCAGCTGTATGTATTTTTGGTTTGTCGTACACATGATGACTATAACTCCAGCACTTGAACTGCCATATTGCTTGAATTGCTGTTTTACATATAAGGTGGTTTCTATGGAAACCGAAGGGGGAAAAAGCAGCATTTTAAAATTCAACTGCATTATAGTATAATGAAGACAAACATGAATATCCAGGTACTTCACATTTTGTATAAATGTCAAACACACTTTGATGAATAAGATAATGCAAAAAACATATAATGCTTAATTTTTTAGTATATGAATCCTTGAGTATGGGTTAATTAATTGATTATGAGACCCGGTAATTAAAGGTTTTATTAATCAGTTGTACAGTTTTGAGACACATGGCTTTTTCTATATTGCATCATGCATTTTGGTGTTGTTTTATATGGCTTATCATTAGTTCTAAGTTCTAATAGGCCACAAACTCAAAGTTACAGGGCAGATTAATGACTGTGTTTCCAGTACACATTTGCAAATTGATCCTTGCGACCGTAAATGTCAACAAGTTCAGCAAAGTTGGGCAAAGATGCAATGCCATAAACTAGATGTGGAGTTTACCGTTTCAAATGGAAATTAAACGTCAAGTTAATAAATTCTTAAACAAATGCAAAATGCAATATGTCAACAGAATCACATTTGCTACTGCAGAATAGCCTGTTTATGTATTCTTTTGAGTAGCTAAAACAATATGGTGTTTCAGGAATAATATGTCCCTCTCTAAGGACCTCCCAGTAGAGCTGGATGGTTTGTTATGTGATTAGCATTGTGCATTGGTAGATACCTGTGTAAATCTCAAGCAAATGAATTAGATAAGGAATCTAACAATCTTTATAATAAAAGATGTTTTATGATTATTACACAGTTACACTGTCACAGGCACCTTAATGCGAGATACTCATAGATTAATTTACAAAATGCTTGACTAGTAGAATATATAAGACATTACCTAGAATAACATGTGTGCTTTTTTTACACCAAACCTAATGAAAAGGTATGGTGAACTCAGTTTAATAACATGCAGAAGCAATAACTAGGACTCGATTGGTCATACACCAAATATGGTCAAGTCTCATAATTACAGGGAACCTATTAGAAATTTGCGGGAAGGAACCTGCCTGGAGATTTAAGAGCTGGAAGAGCCAATTTTAGAATACAACCCCTTCAATAGAGCAATTTCTGAATCCCACCGATATGTCCTGACACTGAATGCTTGCTAAAGAACTGAAAAAGCTCAGTGTACACTCAATACCAGCTTGTACTTTCTTTGTAATGGGCACTGTGTGTGTCAAGGTAACTACATTGAAGTAAAACTGTTATTTAGATATATGTCATACATTGGGTCGCCATACTTAGTACAAAATGCATTAAGAAAGTCAATAAATGGCCATATTTCTAGCGTTTGCATGTGCAACAGATTCTCTGGGACTTTTAGGCTCCAGGTAGTTTGATATTTTTGGAGTCTGCAATGAAATGCGTTAATCATAAACACATGCACAAAAATCACATGTAAGGTCACGCAGCTGTGAATATTAAATATTTTTGAATATTCTGTTATTCTGCCTGTTCCCCTCAAACAAAGTGGCCTACTCCATCCATCCATTCATCCTCTGCTGTTTATGATAATAATAAGTTTCATTTATATGGCGCCTTTCAGGGAAAAATAAATAAATCCTTGGGTCGGGTCGTGGGGGCAGCAGTCTAAGCAGGGAGTGGCATGTTCCAAATAAGCACAGTGTTGGCAACGATTTTGTTTAAGCATGGACCAGAGCCACTGGGTTTAGTGTTCAATCGTTTGAATCGATGTATTTTTTATGGCTCCTAGCAGTCAAAGAGTAGATGCCTTTAAACTGCATTTCACAATTTTTTTTTTCCATAATCCATATATTGTACAGAGAAAATACATTATGTATAGAAAATAATTACCACTTGCCCCACAGCAACGCAAAGCAATAAGCTGGTTCAGATGTGTCAAACACGCTGTGGATTTTATTAATAAAAAAATAGCTTTAAGGTCTGCCTTCTGATAGACAGTCTTGACCTCTTACAGGTGGGGTTGCAGGATTGATCCCTGGCCTTGATTCTGAGTGCGGCCAGTTTGCATGCTCATGTGGGTTATCTCTAGTCGTCACATTTTCCTCCAGAAATGCAAAATTGTGTGCCTTGCATGAACTGATGTACCCCATGACACTGGATATGCTGTTATTGAAAATTTATGGGTGGGTGTTCCATTCAGAAAGCTGCATGGGGCTCGGGTGAGGTGATTAATGGTCATTGTTGACACACCACAGCACATAATACACAACAAAAAAACGTGTCCTCTGCATTAAACCCATATGAGACCTCGTGAAACAGCAGTGGGCAGCTATTATTTAGCACCCGGGGAGTAGTGCTTGGATGCAGTACCTTGCCCACAGTGGCCCAGTGGTACCTTGCTGGTTGGGGATTCAACCCAGCAACCTTCCCATCACAGGCATGTTTCCCTAACCATAGGCCACCACTGCCCCGTGACACGCTGATATATTTCATGTGATAATATATTACAGTAAACCATTCTACATAATGACTCCAGGACCTCATGGGACCATAATATTTGTAGTGCATTGTATTGATTGTCATCCGCCTTGTGTGATATTCCCATAAGTTTATACAAAAGGCACAGAAGCAAACATTGCGGGTAGTCTGAAAGCTAGACAGTATGAAATGAACAATATGGATAGTGTGGAGTGAAATAGACTGATTTCATCTTATCGGAAACATCGAAACTTTACCTCTGTCAATGTGTTAAAAAAGTACCTTAGCTGAAACAATCCTACCATCCGGAATCTTGAGAAGGATATCAATGCTTTAAAGAAGAAGGAAGAAAAAACAAACATTACCCTCAGGAAACTTTTCTCTAGCAAGACGAGTGTCACGCATGACGTCCCAACTCTTTGAATCACTGATGCCGGAGTGTTCTTCTCTTTATTCTTCCGGCATACTTCAGTGCAGTTCTCTCATTATATTATAGTCCTGAATGCCTCGTTTGGTAAGTCCACAGTGTGTCCCATCAATACGAATTATCATAGTGCACTTGAAAAGGTGGCGCCACAGCGTATAAGAATCAGGAAGTGGGGATCTGGGGAGTGGGTGATATAAATTGATGGGGCTTTAGCAGTGGATTTTATTGATTGTGCAGGTAGAATTCAAATATGCACATGAAAAATTGGGTCATCATTAAAAGTGTAGAGAATGTCCCGGTAAATGGGGTGCGAGTGGTAACCCAACAGTCTCCATAAGGGTACAAAATGATGCCAATTTCCACCTTGGTAAATGAATGTGACATGTATGGTATTTAGTAAAAGGAATTGATTGAAAATATCCCTCAATCCCTCAAATATATATAAATGACTGTGATCTAGTTTTGTCCCGAATTTGCATCTCGTGCCTACAGTTCCACATTTCCGTGCACGACGTTCACATGTGATGATTTAAGCACGCTGCTTAAAGGTAAATGTATGTTTTCTAGATTAATGTTCCAATCTTTAGACTTTTAAAAGTAACTGGTCCTATTCATTATCATAATCACTCTTGATTTTGCCTTAACATATGCGATTTTCCATGTATATTTTTCTCCCTTCAGTGTTACTCTGATCTCGCAGATGTCACAATATTTACAGATATGTTTTCTGTTGCCTGCTGGTGGAACAGTTCAGCTTTAGTTTGCTGGCAGACAGTTTCCACCAACATTAGACAGAACACAGCTGTATTGTGGAACTGAAGAAACCATATTGTCCTGTGATTTTAGGTGGAATACAATACCCATTTTTTATGCTTAATTTGGATTCAAAATTATGAAATATATTGATTGGTAAATGTGAATAACACTGAGAAGCACGCAAGAGTATTTTATAAATGTTAACCAACTACATGAGTTAAAACACCAGACCGGCAGTGACAACCATGAATTACTGCTGGACAAGACTATCCACAGCAGACGAGCCCTAAAATATGTCAGAGGTAATCAAGAATTAAGTTGAGACATTGTTTGTTTACTTTTTAATGAGAATTATTGAGTTGAAAGCTACTACAAATTGCTATAAGATATGTATAAATAAATGACATAAAAGAGGTAGGTTAATAGAAAATGAATAGGTTAAAGGTTAAAAAATGACACAGACAGAGTAGTAGACTGCAAGAAAATAGAACTTTATACCATAAAACCAAGTTTCTGCAAAATCATCCATTATACACACCCAACAAAGGCTCTGCTACACGTTGCTAGAAAATCACGTTACACCAAACAACTGTTGACAATGAATGCAGCCTTCTTGAAAAGTAGAACAAACATGTGCTTTGCTAAATTGGAGGGATCTAACCTCACCGGGAAAGAGAGTCAAGTGTAAGATCAAAAATATATTGCCAAATATATTTAAATAGAAAACATAGCCAAGGTCGTAAAAAGGCATGCTGTCTTTTCACCATGAGGAAAGCTGGTCCATATATTAATAACCTTCACCTCTGCAGTGTCCTCAACTGGTTTATAGGAAAAATGTGCAAATTCTCAGCATCAACATGGCTGACGGCTGAATTCGACACACAGTGTATAAAGTATTATTTTGCTTTTTGGCCTTAAAACTGCTAGCTTTAGTGTGATTGAAGAATTAAATGTATCCACTAGAATCTGGATAAATCCGGACGTTCAAAAATGATTTGCCATGTCTTCATATGATCATGATATGACTGGGGGGGGGGGGTACTCTACCCATTGCCTTATTCGGAGTACTCTCCATGGTTCACATTCAAAGAAACACCCTTGTGCTTTATTTTCTCACAAGTTATTAACAGCAGAACATAATTGATGTGGGGAACTTTTCTTACTCATAGATGATACTCATAGATGGCACTTATTAGAATCTCAAGTATATCCGTGATTCTAAATGTCTTAAACCCCAGCAGGCCAAGTGGGCTATGCAGTTACCTACAGTACCAACTTGGATCCAAGAATGCCAAAGCAGATGCTTTATCCCACCTGAGACCATCTTGCCACTGTTGCCCCGGTACATTGGGAGATCATGAACTTGCACCAGTATGCCCTGCGATCAGACCCCAGTCCTCTCGACACCCTCATGGAAAAACCAGATGTCCCTCCGGCAATCTGAGCGCAGTTGTTACAATGGACACATACTTTATTGCTTTCAGGTCTTCCAAGTATCACAGAACCTGAACCTTTTGTCTTGGAAGTTGAGATGACATTGATGATGGATGATGTGTGTCACTATATCTTTGCTTACCCAGTCTGGGCTCAAACAAAGACCCCATGAGTATTACACCTAGGTACCTTAGAACCACTGCTAGTTCCCCAGTGCCCATGGCCTCATATCACTATGGATTTTCTCACACAGGGGTTCACCACCATCCTAGTAATGGAAGACTGGTTTTCAAAGATCACCCAATACCCCTTCCCTGCTTGCCTGCATTGATGTCTCCTGTAGAGTGTTTGTTTAATGACATTTTTGGAGAACCCCAAAGACACTGTGACCATCTGGGGTCCTCAATTCATGTCTCGAGTGTGGAAAGCCTTTTGTACCAGGCTCGGAGTCAGGGTAAACTTGTCTTCTGGATATGCACAGAACTCTATTTAACACTCATCATGAAATTAAGTGTGTTCAACCCCTTCTATTTCCACGGGAGGTGGAACCAAGCAACAGACCTGCCATTGACTGGTTTTGTCACAGTGCACAAGGTTGGGGAAAAAAGAAACGCCCAGTTATGATGGGCCTTGGGCTGCAAGAAGTGGTTCACATCCCTGTAAGCCAATGACACTCCTTCTGGGACAATGCATATGGCTATCTACAGTACTTGGGACCTAAAATTGAAGCTGCCAAGACATAAGCCCCCATGGTCCATTTAAGGTGGTATGTCACAAATCCAGTCTCCTACCAGCTGCAGCTTATCCATCATTTTCAAATTGCACCTACCTTCACTTATTCCTGTTAAAACCTGCCTGCAGCAGCTCCAAGGTGCTCTCAATGGAGCCAGATGTCCATCCTCCTCCATTAGAGGTTGGGGGAAACCAATATACATGGTGCACTCCCTGAATGACTCGAGATGCTGAAGAGGAGGGGTGCAGGTTATGTTCCTGATGTACACAGTACCAACACGGGACATCTTGGACCCGTCTTTGATAGCAGAGTTTCACTATCTGCAACCCATTCATCCTATTCCTCGATGTGTGTTTCCCTAGTTTTGGTTGCCTTGCTGATTGCCTGTTCCTCATCTCTTCCCTTTGGATTATGGCTTTGGATGGTTTGCTTCTTTGCCTTACCGGTTTTGACCCTGCCTGTATCTGACCTGGAGTTGAGCTTCCAAATTAAACATCCAAACCTCCTGCACATGGTTCCTCTCTGTCTGATTGGTACAAGCTTAAAAGTCAGTGAAGACTTCTCTTACCTGATCTATCTGCTTATGTCCAAAACTCAAATGCACAATCTATAATTAAGTCTTTACTTATAAACTTGCTTATTGCTGCTTAGCCACAGATGCTAAATGGGGGATGGACCCAGAGCACAGAGTGGTTTATCAGTCAAGCTGTTGTCATTCACATTATACTGTATATCCATCCATTTTCCAACCCACTTTTTCCTATCAGGGTCGCGGGGGGGGGGGGGGGATGGGTGGAGC
>JAODKL010000051.1:7136722-7173889 GCA_026780765.1 Petrocephalus schoutedeni
CACACACATGGAACTGGGCAGGATTTGAACCCCGGTCCCAGAGGTGTGAGGCGACAGTGCTACCCACTGCACCACCGTGCCGCCCCCACTCATAACTTATAGAAAATTAATTTAATTCTGAATTAGACAGCTGACCAGGGGCCTGTACCATAAAGCCAAATTTCTTGACTACCTGGATAGCTTGCAGGATTTAAGGTCCCCCAGTTGAAATGGTCTTTATCTTCATTCACTAACATTTAGCGCAGGCTGCCTTAAATCCGAAAAGTTATCTGGTTAACCAGCAAATCTCATTTTGTGATGAAGGCCCCTGGATAAGCAGCTAGGAGATGATTGGATATATTATTTTAATTTACCAGAAGTTTATGTATGCTGGTGTAAAGATACCATGTAAAGACTCTGGCCATAATCAATATGTAATCACTGTGGCAAATTTTAACATTCATGTTATATTGATCTTAGTAAACCACTCACACTCAGTAAACATATAGAACGATGACTTAATTTTAAGAATTGTGTCTAACAGACAGGCTAAGTAAACATGGCCATTTTGTTCTATATTATTATTATTATTATTATTATTGTCTTTTCGTTTGAGACCTCTATTTCTATGGTTAGGCTTCCTTTGTAATTCATTTTAGTCTTTGCTGGAAACTTTGAGTTTTTTTTCCTGTCACATCTAAAATAGATTTTGATTGCTTCATTTACATTGCTTATTTTCCTTCATACATACTGTATAAAGGCCTAATTATTCTTTTGCATGCTGCCAGTCGATCCAGTGAAGACTCAGCATTTTACGACATCACCGCCAGCCCTCCCCTCTTCGTTAGTCATATCACCAAAAATGCATAATCTCAATCATTCCCATTGTTAAGTAATGTGTATGTGGAGGAACTGATCCACGTCTTTCTCATGAAGCAACATAGGAGGCTCTTCCTTGAGCTTAACATCTCTTCCAGGATTTACCTCAGGTGCACTCAGGCATTGGCGGCATGGATAGACGGATGTGGAATTGCATGCGTAACATTTACATGTGCATTTTTCAAAAATCCACAATTGTGCTGAGCTGGATCCAAGTCCCCAGATTGCCCATAGATGTGTGTGGTCCCTGTGATGGGTTGGTGCCCTGCCCTAGTCTACATAGCTTTTGAGACAGGCTCTTGGAGCCCTGAATAGGACAAATGAGTTAATAAAATTCATGGATGGTGGATTTAGAGGGTATTTTTCTAAAATAAATGTAAAAATTATTATGTTGTTTCACCTGAATCTGTCCTGTAAACCTACTTCATCAGTAAAAGTTACATAACTGACAAAATGTCAGCCACCAGCTAGAGGTTGTCAGACATCTGCCAAGCAAATATCCCATACAACCTAAGCAAATAAATGCAGCTTTTCTGTAATATTATAGATATGATACTGTAAAAATGACTATCACAATTTATAACTCATCTGTTATTACAGCTCTTGAAATACATGATAATTAAAAATTGATTACCTATTGCTAAGTCACAAACTTATCATAATCATCCTTGAAACCTATAAGTCTAAATCTGGTGTAATGCAAAGATCCATAATTATTTATAAACATAATGGGTCTATGTGTTTGTATATTGCCTTTGATCAATACATACCCACACATCAGTAAAACATGTGTGCTGTTGTTGTTGAAAATACTAGCAAAGCATAAATACGACAATAAAATATTCAGATCAGAATGTGATTTTGACGTTTCATGACTATGAAGTTTGACAGCATGACACTTCCCTTTAGGAAAGCATAGCTAGATAGATAGATATTTCTTCTTTTCAAATCCAAGCTTTCAACACATATCCAAACAAAAACTTAGGATGTGATTGAAAACAATTAAGAAGCTTTTATGTTAATTGAATTAGCATTAAGGCTCTTTCATACCCCAGAATTTATACAGGTGCAAATTCTTTGACTAATGAGAACAAAATTGCCTTATAATTGGTCTCTGCCTGTGTGCCATTAACATAACCAGCATTTTTTCATTTCTTTTTTTTAAATAATATTTTTGGAGGTGCTAGTAGTTAGGTTTTGATTTAGGTTGAGATTCCATGAAAAAAATGCTGTTTAAATGTGGTAGTGGCAGGGGTGCAGGTTACGAAATGGGTAGAATTATCTGGTCACCCAAAATTAGCAAAGGGAATTGCAAAGGGTGTAATGTTTTCAAGGATATTTATTTGTCATTGTGCAAGTTGGTTACAGTAGTACAATGAATGAGTAAGTTAGGGAATTGGTAGGAAATAATTTAACACTTGTTGTGTATCGTGTTTTACCCTAAAAAAAAAAATCCCCAAAGAGGCAACATTTAGGGCATTTAGGAAAGGGAACGGCAGAGAATGTATAAATTTATAAAGATGTATCCATTTATTTGTACAATGTGCAATTGGTAATTTTAGGAGATCCGTGTTCTAACCACCTTCAGCTTTCTTTGGCAGATGCAATACGCGGGTAACACAAGGAGCAAATGCCCCATTTATGCGATACCTCGCCTGGCCAAAGAAGCCCTTGGCCAACCACAGGCATCCCTGCACAGGAAACCAGAGTGAGAGAGAGATCCTGCCATCAAAACACCCAAAGGATCCCAAAACGCATTTCTCGGCAGTTTGCCTCACGCTGACTAGGACATCGTGCTTTGACCAGAAGGAATCTCATCAATCTCCCTTAGAATATTTGCCTTCAGTACAATAACACTGTTTAAAGCAAGGTTTTAACCAATTCAGCTAATTACAATCATTTTAGAATAGGAATAAAAGAAACCTGTCATTGTTTGCGGGTTAGGGTTTGCTTTTTGGAAGCCAAAAACCTCACGTTCCCATAGTATGGTTTATTTCTCTTTTTTTTTTTTAATTGTGATGCATTTACAATAATACATGCAGGTGTCACAAGAATACTATGGTTTGAAGACAATGCATTCTAGTAATGAATTGGCTACTAAGTAGAGCTGGATCACAAATAAAAAAAAATGGCTATAAAATATGAGTCCAGAAAATGTTTTAAAATCTAATTTTGTTCTTTTCACGTGTGACTCTAAGTCAACCAATCCAAGTTTAAGGTAGCTCCACTCTATATTGCTTAGCATCATTCCCTGATGACTTGCTTCCTGTACAAGCACTTGTATCTGTCAGTAAAAGCCAGGAGCGTTACAACACAAAATGTGTTGACAAAGCAAGCAAACGTGTCACTTTCCAAATGCAACAATGATAAGACCTATGGACTCTGATCCAGGGCTATTTGAACCTTAATGGTGCTTTTCCACTGCCACGAAGAACTGAGCCATACCGCAAACTGATTTCCATTGTAAATTATCTGAGCTGTAACCAAGTTGTACTGGCACTGACATGGCCCTGCTTACTAGCAGGGACAAAAGCATGACCAAACCGAGCTGGTCGAGTCCCCGTCATCTGATTGGTTGAAAGGCAGGGAGATACCGTGATCTGTGCCGAATGTCTGAAGGAAAAGAGGGCATATTCCATACATTAGTATCATCACACATTGGAATATTGATGCATTCCCAGTAACTTGGAACTTGAAAATGTAAAACCTGCTATTTAAAAAAAGTACTATAGAACAGGATTTTGTTTTTTGATTTGTAATGCAAATTTACACAAGCGGATGCTAATTCCACTAGTGTTTGATGCTAAGATAAGATGGCGATTCTCACAGAAATTAGCACATAGTAAATCATGATGTACAGCTGAGTAAACTGTAAATAAGAATCTCTTCAGTCTCCCGTTGCTGTCACTCGCCAAACTTTCTGCAGTGGAAAACTGAAGAGAGCTGGAACCTTGCTGTGACTAGTCTCCCTTTGCAGTACGGCTCAGTTCCTGTATGCCAGTGGAAAAATGCCATTAGCACTCTTGACCTGATGGGAGACGAGCAGGGTGACTGCATAATCCTGGCCAAACACATTCAAACTCCGTAACAACCTCAACTGCTGTCTGATCTTATGGCAAACCAAGGATGCGGGCAAGGTCATTGTCCTACACAGTGTGATCACTTTGCTGCCTTTTCTAAATTAGCTTTTAGCAGTCTGTTGCACACAGTTCTGGCAGCTGTAGCTAAACTTTCCTCTGATTCTGTTTGTTTCCATTTGGCACCATTGCTGCTTAAAAAAAAACTGTCTTAGATATGCATGCCTTCTACATCCAGAATTGTGAGAACTGTTCTCTTTATTTCTGCGAATAGGGTGTGGTTGGTATTTTTGTAAGCATTAATATTACTTTAGCAGTATTTGGGCTGCGTTGGGGACCCCCAGACGGTCCAGTGTTTTGCTCCCCCTCCAGCTGCCAGGTTGACAAGGTTACCACTTGGACTATCTCAGAATCCCCGAGGACCGGATTGGGAAGCACTGCACTATACAGTTGAGAGGAGAACAACAAGTTTGTGAAGTCTTTGGAATTATCTGGGTTTTTATGTGAAAGTTTCCCCAAATGTGATCTACATCTAAGTCATAATAGAGTCTTAAATGGTAATCAGAGTAAGGTGTTACAGTCAGCTCAGGGGTGTGTTTAACTTGAACTCTGGTTATTCACTCTTTGCAAGAGTTTTAAGTGTAATATAGCTTGATAAAATGAGACTCAAATGAATCTAGAAAAGTTGCTGAAGCTGTTATATAAATAGGATTAGCAAAAGATTTGTAAAGACTTGGGCCTCAAATGTTGGGCCTCAGTCAGGCAGATAGTTCACAAATGTTAGAAATTAACTCGGTTGCCACTCTAGGAGTGGACCGTATACAAAGATCAGTGCAAGGGCACACCATAGAATCCTCTAACGAGTGACAAAGAACCTTTGAGGACTCAATGAGACTGGACTTTATGAAGGAAACTTCTGCTCTGCAAAAATAAACTATATTATAAATATGTTCCACAGCACTATTGGATGTAATGTTCTCAAGACAAATTTGATGAATGTTGACCTTTTGGGTAAACATGCGCAGCATTATGTTTGGAGAAAACAAAACACTGTGTACCAATGCAAAAACCATATCCCAACTGTGAAGCATACAGGTGGAAGTCCAAAGCCATTTCCACTTTGGGGTCTGGAAGGCCTCAGTGAGGCATCAGTGAATTCTAAGCGATGTCATGAAACATCAGGGTGCGTGCCTGTGATCTAAAACTCACAGTGTGCTCATGCAACAAGACAATGATCCAACATACAGTAGAAAATCAACAGAATGCCTCATATAAGAAATTCCGTGCTTTAGAATAGTCAAGCAATGGCCTCTGTCCCATTTAAACTCCGTGGTGGGATCGGAAGCAGACGGTTTTCAGCAAGATTGTCCAAAATATACATTGACTAAAATCAATGTTTTTTTTGGGTGTGTTTTTATATTATGACTTGATTGAAGATCACATGTTAGGGGCTGTTAATGCAGAAATCCAGATGATACCAAAGGGTCTCTAGCTTCTTCTTTTCACAACTTTGTATCTTGGCATAGAAGCCCCACCACTGTGACTCGCCCATTTAAGCTCCTGGGGCCGCATGTATAACGGCGTGCGTAGAATTCACACTAAAACTTGGCGTATGGACAAGACCATAAATCTGTGTATGCCAAAAAAAAAAATCATATGCATAAAACTGTTCTACGCTCTTTCCCTTCTTACATTCCAATCAGCGCGAAATGTTGCCTACATGCACGAGCCCACCGCCACGCCCCGACTCCTCCCATAATTATACTTATTTTAACATGCAAATCAATATAAAGATCCCCTTTGATCAGGGTTTTGTTAAGAAGCAATGGCCAAGGCACGATTTTGTGCCACGTTATGCAGCACGCTACATGTGTGCACAATGCGACACACTTCCTGTGGACTATAGAGCAGCACTCCACCGGTCTTGTCCTGGCAGCGCCATCGGCCCTTAAGCTGCCCACTCTACCACCACCCGAGCCCGGAATGAGCGTCTCTTGTGCAGTCTGTGGGTTTGCTAGCGGGATGAGAAGCCACGTCTTCAGTGGGTACCCACTGTCCCCTAAGGAACTGTCAAATGGTTACATTATACACAAAACCTACAATTTTGGTCTCAAAATATAAAATGCCTTCTTACCGAGAAGCCACCCATCACGCACCACACCATTGTCAAGTTTGTTCCCAACAGTACTATTCCTGAGAATAACATTAGTGAGACACATTTTCGGATCACATAGGATCTGCACATTAATGGAGTGGTTAATGGATTCTTTCTATTCACATAAGCAAATTCATTCTCTGAAGGCGCGGTCGATCGCTCCGATTACATTTGGAAAACCGGACATCGCTGCGAATTGTGCTTTAATGTTTGCCTATTCACCCACAGTGTAAGGAAAATGTATATATCTCAATGACAAGCGGATTATGCCATCCCATACAGCTGGCATGGCACGACTCAGTGATGACTGAGAAATACCCGATCGGTCTGCAAGTTCACGCTGAAAAGCTCCCGTGTCTAAAAATCCGAGGGTGGACAGAACTTGCACAGGTAAAGCGCAATTTCTGAGTCTGCCTTCGTAAAGCTGGCTCCAGTTCAGCACACAGGTCCAAAATGGTAGCTCTTGGAAAAATCGACGTAGAAGCCAGTCATCATCATGAGCCAAGAAATCACTGTGATCCCTGAATACGCGTTCGCTTCTGACTCTTCCATTTGCAATATCTTCTAACAATGCAAGAGCAGCCATGGTAGTTGGAATATTTTGGTCTTTCTCTGCACTGTTTTATTGTCACGGATTGATTACGATCAGGTGGCGTACATTTCTAACTGGCGTCCTATTAATTTCGGTGCATTTGGTACAGACTGCGTCATGGATGTGAGTATGACAGTGAAACTGCAGCAGCACTCTTTTGCCAGTGGATGCCTCCGGTTTTCAAAATCGAGCAGAAAGTTGCGTACCTGACGTAAGCATGGAAACAGGCGTGCGCAACATTTTTGTGCGTAAGCACAGTTTATACATGAGGCCCCTGATTTCCTAGAACTCCTATTGTCAGAAATCAGCTTGATTGAATTGCCAACATATTAATCTGAATACTCTGTACCTCCTTCACTGTGTCTTGTTTCCTTTCTCATGTAAGGGCAGTACTGAAGGTCTCACAGCCTGGTGGGTGGATGGCACCCTCCATACCACTGTTGTGTCTGCGGATGTTGAAAAGTGGTGATTAACACAAACTGCCAACGTGCCTTCATATAAAAAAAAGAGATAATTGTGATGTTCTTGCAAATAAAGAATGCTTTTTTAACATTTTTTTTATATTCTGCTTCGTTACTGTCCTTTTACATTCCGGATAATGGATGTGACCTGAAACAGGCCCAAATTTCAATGGACTGTTATGCCAAGACATGCTTAAAGAAAGTCGTTCAAAAAGCAAGTCATATTGTGCATTATAAGAGATAGAAAATCAATGTGTGTTGTTTTAAGCTCCGTGTTTATTTTGCTTAGTTTATCTTTGATATGTCCTTGTTTATCCCTTTGTTACTGCATATACCCTATTTTCTCCAGTGCAAACAAAAGATTTTGGGAATTTTCAGACTTTTGCTTTTGTTTCTTCCTTCAAATGAAATTAATTTCGATTTAGAAGATTTATGTAGCGGGTGGTCCCTACGAAACTGACCATGAGGTGACATGAATTATTCATTTCGAGGCTTAGCGTAGCGGTGCTTAGTGAGGAAATGCTAGCAGTGGTTTCCGGTTCTTTCTTGGACTGAACTGCATCGCCAGTGCGTGTGTTTGGGGGTATCCATCCTCAAAGCACTAATCTTGGTTGTGGTTGCAGAGGTTTGGGACCCTGTGCTGCCCCCACCCCCCCCCCCACACACACAAAGCTAAGGAGAACAAGATGGGGCAGACAAAGTGAAGGAGTCCAGTGTACTACCTGTACTACTGCAAATGGCAAATTAAGGATGTGTCATTTATCATCAATGCACTATGGGCATTAGAGGTGCCAATTACCCATAACTGCCAGTCTTGGACTAAAGGGAGAAACAGCAGAGTACCCAAGGGAAAAGAGCCATGATGTGGGAGAGCTATGTGACCTCCACACATAGACCGCCAGAGCCAGATTTGAATCCCAACACTAAAGGCGTGCGGCAATGAAGCTACCCACCGAGCCAAAAGAACAACGTTGCTGTCTCCAGAACTTTTTGCTAAATAGGAATCTCCTGGAGGAGACAAGTGAGAAGAAAGGGAAAAACAATGCCGAATATTGGTGTGATTGAAATTTAAGATAGACTTTCAGAGAGAATGTATGAGCGTTTTTTTTTTTTTTACCTTAGCAGATAGCAGCACAATGGGGGAGATGGCGGGGAGACGGCCAGTGAGAATTGTTCCAGTCAGGAAGGCAAACAGCACCATATGACAAAAGGATGGGGCACAGAATAACAGTTATTCGGGAAGGAGGTTCCCTTTTCAGGCCTGACGGGGACCGGGCAAGGCCTGCGGAAACGAAGACGGAGAGCAACCGTGAGAGAGATACGATTCAGCCATTTACGGGAGGCGCAAACTCGTGTGAGGAGGGTCGACATGAACAATGCCTGTCGCCCAATGAGATGGGTGCAGCCACTCAGTACTGAGGCTATTCTCAGAGCCGTCCACCATATTGAGCATTATGAGAGTGATTAATTGTCATCGCTGACACATCCCAGCATGCGATAACAAAATGTGTCCTCTGCATTTAACCCGGGGAGCAGTGCGTGGAGGTGGTATCTTGCTCAGGATACCTCAGTGGTTGCTTGCTAGTTTCAACCTTTCAATTGCAAGCATGCTTCTCTAATCATTAGGCCCCCGTTTATGGGCCAGGGTTGAGGCCTGCTAACAACCAAGCACCAGCTACCACATTATCATCTACAGTAGCTGTGGTACGAATATGCCAGCATCTTAAGACCAATGTATTCATGCTGACCATAGGACTGGCAAAAATTACCCTAGGTATGTATTGCTCATCAAGCCAAATACTCATTTTTGTTTTTTGGTACTTGCTGTAGTAGCCATGCTCACTGATATACTTTAATATTATGTTTGAGATTCATAATCTGTTTAACTGCACAACTGATTTGTAATTTACAGAAATTTTATAGTGTATAAATGTGCAGTGCTCCGTGCAAGGTTCTGAGAGTCTGAGCCTATTTGCAAAACTTGGAGGAGTCTTCAATCTTGTGTTTTAACTTTGCAGAAAGTTGTGATACATACAATTGTTACTGTACACTGTATATTCATTTTATACTCTAAGTTGATCTGAAATTTGACACCTGTTGACATTTCTTTGAAGAATCAAGTATATCTGGAAGTTTATGAGAATTTGCAAATTACATATATTAACATATTTCCATATTAAATCGATTTTTAAAGTGTATCATGCTTCTTTCCTGTGACCTTGAGCAGAATTAGTGGTTACACAATGGATGGATGAATTATAGTTGTCTGCCAATCATTTTATACAAAAATGTTTATTTTCTGCAGACCTTGTGTGGCAGGACCTGGTATGAAGTACTTCTGAGTGAATGATTGCAAAACACAACTGCGTTTGACAAAAAATGATCCTTTAATATTCTTTTTCCAAAGAGAGCTCTCAGAAAGATATCTAATTAACACTATTTTTATGGTAATTAAAACAATCATTTAACATCAATGTATTATTGCTGGAGTTGTCAAACTATGCATTCCAGTAATGTTTTTCTTTATTTTATTTTATTTTTTTTATTTTGCATAGCTATATTTTGTATCTGTTGGCTGTTCTTTTGAATAAAACATTAGCTAATTAATTAATTTGTCTTTATTAGAATTTTTATAATTATTATTATTATTATTATTATTATTATTGTTGTTGTTGATAATACTTACTTATTTGTGGTCATTTTAAAATAGTTATCATTCTCATCAGCTTGTTCAACATTCCTCTCATGAGTCAGTCCAGTTAATCTGGATCGGGGGAAGGGAGCCCATCGTTATTTTTCAGCCTGTAATTTTCTGTGTTTCTCTTTGTGTAAGACCACCTGGACTGTCCCGTAAAAGCCAGTTTTGCAGATGGAACAAACCTAAGCATGTTTATGGCAAAAATCTGGCAAGTGTCACTCTGATGTGTTTGTATAAATAATATTTTGGAGTAACACGTACCCCATCAGGCTGGAGACAGGGGAGATTGATTTAAAATATAACTATAAAAATCTGTCTATCTATATATATATATATATTGATATATAGATTATATACATATAATATCTGTTGTTTATTTTTGTGGCCATTTGGTTTTATTATGGAATTTTTTTAAGATACATAACTTTAATATGAATAATATGAATACAGTGTACTGTATGTAGATTTTGCTGTCAGACCAAATAGGTCTGCGATGGACTGGCATCCTTATTAGGGTGCACCCCTGCCTTGTGTTCTGTGCTGTCTGGGACAGGTTCCAGGCTCACTGTGATTCTGTGCCGGATCCGTGATTGGATGGATGGATGGATGGATGGATGGACAGACTGGCAGACAAATGGGTGCATGGATGGATAATGTTTTGTTGAGAGTTGGCGTAATTTTTTTGCCCTTGGATTATGCAAGCAATTTTTTCTTATTTTATTTGCACACATATGCACAGAAGCAATCACATGCTGCTCAACGACAATAACTAGATACACAGAAAGTTCAAAACAGAAGGATGATAGTTAATGATATTAATGTAACACACAGGTCTGCCAAAACTTAAACCTCAGAGGTCTGCAGGGACACAATCCTAATGTAATCAGCTTTTCCCTTCCTATTGATTTCAACCAATCTGAGACCAAAGGTTTCTCGGAACCATTCCCGGTTTATGTGTGTGTGTGTGTTTTTCCAATAAGATACACACAGGGAAGCCACTCTGCTGTTATTGTAAACCTCAATATAATATTCTGGATTAATATTTCAAGGCCCTTTCCTATTGACCAGTATGTTCCAGGAATGCATTGAGAGGCTAGCAATACCAAGTCCTGCAGCAAAGCCCACCTACCAAACATCCCCAGTCAAGAAAACGCCAGAAAGATAACATGATAGCAAGTATTAAACACATCCATTCTATTTATATAGCAACTGCCTGTCTAGTGAGGGTTCTCAAGCGATTTTGAGAAACGGAGGATGCAAGGTCGGCTGAGCGAGGAATCGCTTGCCATTAGCCATTAATACAATCGATTACGATACGATTCGCGTGAATATGAAGAGCACAAATAAGCGGGCAATCGTGGAATTTAACGGGAGCACTTTCTGGAGCTGTGTGCCACCCATAAGGACAGCGAAATTGAATGAGGCCTCATTAGTAAGCCATGTACAAGACTGAGCCTCCGGATGGTGTCTCCAGTATTGCGGAGCTCTGAAGTGCCCGAGCTCTAGCTGAAAATGTACTGTGTAAATAATGCCTGTTGTGGTGGCATGGAAGGGATAGGTTCCCGGGTGCCGATAACCCCTCCCGCGGTGTCTTTATTGGGGGCTTGGAAGCGAAAACATCGGGTAAGAATGAAAAGTGCACATGCAGACAATCTCTCTCTCTCTCTCTCTCTCTCTCTCTCACACACACACACACATACACACAGATAGAGGGCTCCAGAGATGTTGGGAAACTGATAAGCAGTCCCCCTAGGGGGCGCTATGTGGGGGGCAATCTCCAGTGGCGTAGTCCCAGGTATCTTACGGAATGGGGGTGCAGAGTCGGCGGTCCTGTTCTGGGAAGTTGTATTCTGTGGGTGAGACAAAACAAAGGACTTGTTTTTGTCTTTTTTTGTTTTGTTTTTTTTTGTGAACACTCACCATTCGCTGCTGCCTGGAGAACTACAGATTTCACACATGTGTGTGTGTGACCTGATCAGGTGACGAGGATTATTCACCGTTCCCTCAGGAATCGATCTGCCACCTTGGACATCACATGCACTGAAGAACCATGCATAAAATTATAGAAAAATACAAAATGCAGTAATATTTTATTTATATGATTGAATTTACTTTTCAAAAATTGATTACGCTTACATATTTATGGCTTTCAATAATTTCTGCTTTACTATGTAAATCGCTCCAGCTTCACCATAGCATTTTCCACTTATAGATCTTTTGAATAAAGGATACACTGTTCCATTCAGCATTGAAAGGTCACGACGGGACGGCATAATCACGCACTGGTAATGTGCAGCTAGCTGACCTTTATCGTCGCATCAAGGCTTGATAGCGGTATGGGCCATTTGATCTACTATGCTCTTGTCATTCTTTTTTTATACCATGGGAGTCGCGCAAGTTCAGAGTTTAACAAGGGTCATGCTGCCTTTCCCGTATTTGAACTGCTTTTAACACGGCATCGCTAAAACGGCTACACAGAGTGGCGTTATTTCCTTTTGCGGCAGCCAAATTTGGAGTGGGCCATCTGCGCGGTTTTGAACAAGTGAGAGATGGCCAGGAAAAGAAAAAGGAGTAAATAAGAACAGGTCCGTCTGTCCATGGTCATAGATTCCGAAGTATGATATTCCCAAAAGAACCATTCTTCTTTCCTTTGACTTTTATTCATACATGGCTAATTGATCCCTAGAATCTTAGGGAACACACACACACACACAAATGTTTGCATTCCTATCTTAGTGAGGACCATCTGCTCATTTCTATGGGGAAAACCCTAATCCCAATCGTGACACTTTTAACCCTTATCCAGCCCTAACATTAACCATATGTGACCAAACAAAATACAAGACTTCTGGCATTTTTAATTTTTTTATTGCATTCAAAGAATCTTATTAAATGAAGGCTGAAGTAGTGAGGACTGAAAAAAAAATGCCTCACTAGTCATGTTTTTTTGAGGACTTGCCATACTTGTGAGGTCCTTTGGTCCTCACAGGTTTAGCAAAACCTGCGCGCGCACACACACACACACACCTACACACATACATCGTTTTATAGGGGGAACAGAGAGACATATATATTCCCGTTTGTGGCTTTGGTAAATCTCTCCAGTATACTGTGGTAAGATGTATAGTCTCTAGCCCATATATACAAAACAAGGAATGACAGGTATTTTAAAAAGCCCCCCTAAAAATAGCTTCTATAGAGTAGTTTGTGCATTTCAAGCACTTCTCTAATACACTTTCTAGAAGGCTACTCTGCAATAACTTTGCCAGAAGTATTTGGAGAACATTCAATGTGGCAGATAAATACTTAGAACAACACAGTGCCTAAAGTGGAGGGACGAAAAAGTAAAACTCACCAAACATTTGCGAAACAATCTTAACGTTACTTCAGAGCTGAAATACACCGCACAAGCAGGAGCACAACTAAGAGAGCCTCGCAACACCTTTGCTAAAGTCAAAGTGAGACAACTGGGGCGTTTATGAGATGCACCAAATATTGACGAACAAAATTCTGTTACTGTTTTCCCGTTTTCATGCTTTAGCTACTACTGTAAGTGCGAATGAAAAAAAAAATTTTGTTTTTGTTTGTTTGGTTTTGTTTGAGGCTTTTCAGACTTAAAAGTGTTTGCCTAATATTTACATTTTTAACAATATAACAAGTTGCACCACTGTCAGATCCATTTGTTAAGCTGAAAGGAAAACTGTGAAGGCCAGTAAGCTGTTATGCATATTTCAGTTAGTCTGAAACACAGACACCTTTTAATAACTATAATTCACGGCACTTTCTGCTAAATGGCAAATGCCTTTCTGAGTAATTTATTATTATTACAAAAATAAATGTCTGGTAGTGGGGCCAATTTTATGTAAGTAACCTAATAGTCTTCAGAGATAAATGAAGGATTAAAATAACATTAAACCACTTAAGATATTCTTTTTCTACAATACACTGAGATGCTGTTAGAGTTGTTCTGGCCGATAGCTAAGTGATATTACACTGAATTGGGCTGCAAATGCTTGGTTTGCCGTTATCCAACGATCATTGGTGCCAGCTCAACACTTTACATTAAATGTAAATGGTACGCACTGAATGAATATTAAATAGTGTTTGATACAACTCTGCTGAATTACTGCTGGCACTTCCAAATACCAAATCATCTGTTCAATATTAGCAATGATGTGATTTTAATATTAAGCCCTCTACAGGTCAGAAGAGAGAGGTGCATGCTGAATGAATTGGAATTGCGGTAGAACACTGCTTCCAATCCGGGCTAAGCATTTTGTACAAACAGTACAATTTGCCTTATGGTCGCAGTTTATATCCTCCAGTAACGGTTTTATGTGTGATTATTTGTTCATTTACCCTTAATGAGATATGGCACAAGGAGTAAGGCATGAAGGGCAAAAATACGGTCCAGTGAACCCACCGCCTGCCTGGAAAGTCTGTCTGCTGCTATTGGAGCGCACGCGTTTCTCCTTTTTAAGCTATATGCATGTTCGGCTCCTATATAACGGGGACCCCCGTGCGTTTGAGCCGCAGGCTTTAATAGATACTGTCTCTGGTGCGGGGTGGGATCGTGGAAGAACATGGAGACTTGTGTTTTACACCACCTAGTGGAGCATTATTAGCATGGGCTAAATCCACAGGAGATTATCAGCCGCTAATGCCCTCTAAATAAGAAGGGATTCACTTTTATTTAACTCGGTGACTGTTTAAGCAGCGCTAAATGCATTCCAAGGTCACCCCTTTTTGCATTTTTATGTTTAAATATCCTACGATTAAGGACTATTAGTGGATGCTCCCCTACTGGGAGTCCATCGACTTCAACAAAGGCTGGTTTAATCTCCAAATGGTGTACATTTTAAAGTATTAAACTACAGGAGCAATATTAATTCGTTCTGGAAAAAAAAGGATGCTAATATTACTGTGTTCATTTTTTTCTTGGAAATTGGGAAGTTCAATCACGTTTTTTTTGGAAAGGAATTGAACTTTTATTGAAAGGCAGATGCGTGCTATTTGATTTTTCCGTTTTACTTTGTGGGATTGCCCATGCTTGTATTGTAGCGCTCGGACCGAACGCCGAATGGCTTTGGGTTGCCGGTTAGTGAGGGATCGCAAGGTGAGAGGCGTGGAGGCTGCCAGGAGGGAGTTTTGGCTGTGAAGATCCCCTGACAGGCGCCGGGGAAAACGCAACGTGCGGGTGCGTGTCGGAGCCGGCAGCCGGCAGAGAGCCGAAAGCCGCCGCAATTAATGGGGCTGCTGATCAAAAGCGCCCCAGACTCAGCGCCGCAAGCGGAGGTATCCTGCTCGTCGGGAGGGTGGGGGTCGATCCCGCGAAAGCGCCGCCTTTCCCCGGGAGCCGGCCAGATGTTTAACAAAAGAAAAGGGATCGTCCTCCCGTCCGTGGCCCCCCGACTGGGGCAGATCCAGCGCTGCCGGCTGCAGCGTCGGCAGCAACGCACCTCCACTCTTACTTACTCTCTTAAATTAAATGCATGGGTGCTAATTTTCACTCGCCGAGACGAGCATCAGAATCTGTTTTTGTGCATGAGAAAGGGGATGGCTGGAGGAAAAATGGGGTATGAAAGGGATTAAGATGAGTCATAAATCCATAGAAATGTGTCATGAATATGAATACACCTGCTGTTTGCGTGCTTGGAAATGTGTACAAGCAAAGGCTGTAGCAAGCCAGTGAACACTCCAAGCTTGACAGAATGCTGTAGCTGCGGTTTATTGTGGTCTCATTCTTATTAATTCCTGTAGTATTCTTGTGATTATTCTATCTATACTGTCTAAAATATCGAGCAACAAAACAAATGTGCTAAAAATCAATAAATGAAATTCACAGTCAAACCATGTTGCACATTGTCACTAATATATGATCATTCAGTATCTCAAATTAAAATTCCCTTTGAATGCCAATGAATCCGTTCACTGTTTATATGAGTGGCTAGGCTTTGCTCTTGATATAATCTTTTACTACCTTTTGTTGCATATAAATGAACAATGTTTGCATAAAGAAATAGAAAACAAAATTTATGTTTATAAAAAAAATATATTTGCCCTAAATAAATCCTGAATATAGATTTTATTTCGATTTTGCAGCATAGCTATTGAACTTTCTTTATAACAAACATGAAACAAGGGGCACCACAATGGGGAGGCAGTTAGGATGATTCCAAGGGCCCAGAGTGAGGAGGGGCCTACAAAATTTGGAAAATTAATGAATTGGTCTGGGTTGGGGGCCCAATATGATATGATTTCATGGGGCCCAAAATCTGTAGCACCTCTGCTTGAAGCTATTAATATGTATGCGGTTTATGCAAATGGTGGTCGGTGATCTCCGGTGCATTTCTGAATGTTGCGTCTTGTGTACAGTGAGTTTTTTTTCTTTTTCAGAAGATTGTTGTTTTATTTATTTTTTGTACAGCATTTTCTTCTTCAGTCGGAGTCAGGGGTGCAGCACTGACTTTGCTATTTGTCGACTATGATGTTCTTTAGTGAGCTAAATGTAAATGCAACCAAACTCAAATTCATATAGCTCAACATCTAACGACGTAGCAGGCTTAGAATCAGGAGTCATACAGAATCTCAAGAATTTCACCCCTGTGTAAATCTATATAATTACCACAAAAATGCCATTTTGTGTCTTTGACAGTATGCCTTCTGTTTCTACAGGATAGGCAGTTTAAACACCGTTTTTCTTGATGAAACTGAATGGTGTTGCCTTGGAAACCAAAAATGTTTTTTCGACATATGCGTCAGTAATTCCTTTTTTTTTTTAACTTATCAACACCTTTCCATTTAAAAGGCTGATATTTCCAGTGTTTCAAGAGACAAGGCAGTTTATCCTTGTAGTGCAACTGTTTATCCATGGTAGAAGGGAAGGGAATGTTAGTAGAACTAAGATTTTACCATAAGCTAGCAAAAAAGCTTCTGCATCAATTAGCTACATCGATATTACCATCTTCTGTTCTTTGGAATGTTGGTTTAGTGTGTGTGGTTGTGGTTTAAATGATCTCAGAATATGTGCAGCATTGACTCAGATTCTCAAGCCTCAGATAACTTTGTTGAATCGGTATCTGCCATCCTAATGTCGATAAAATAAAAGCAAGTGAGAAACAGGACTGCGATACAATTCTTTGCAGCATATATATGTCCCACAGATGGAAGGGAACTTAAGCAGAAGGAGGTCTGATCTTGTGCTGAGGTTCAGAACCAATAGGAACAGAGAAGCCCCCTGACCTCATTCGGATAATGTCTGATTGACCAGTAATAATGGGTATCTGCCAAGGCTATTCTACCCTTCTTGGTCTTTCTGTTTTGGCCTTAGAATTTCATTTAGAGCCTTCAAGACATTACTTAAATATCACCGCAAGCACATTTAGAGACGAACAGGACCTAATTATTCTGTCTGCCTTTAATTTACGTCTGATGGATACCATGTTATCTTGCCTTTTTATGTTTTCATCAGCTGATTCTAAAGAAATGGTTTTAGGCTCTGTGGGGTGGATTCTAGGAAAGGGAAGGGTGGGCCAGATATTTTAATTGTAGTTTGGCTGAAGGAAAAACATGCCAAGTTAAAAAGCAAATTGTTAAGCTACAGAGAAACAACTATTTCAGTGTATGGAAAAAAAAAGTTTTCTTTAAATTTGCGGAAAAAGAGTTCCCAGTTCATATCATATTAACTCCCGGCTTGCTTTGAAGTCAGCCGCTCCTTGTGTTTGTGAGGTATTCTTCTGCGACCCTTGACTGCACTCATTTGGTTTCCTGCGCATGATGCAACCCGCTATATTTTCTGTGGGTCTCCGCCCCTCTAGCATGCCACACTAAGCTGCAAGAAATCGCAGAGAAAAAGGGCTTCAGTTACAATTTCATGCTATCCACGCGGCACAGAACGAAATGATCTCTCCTTCACCACTGACCACTCACGTGGCAAACTCCCTGCGCGCTCTCCAGCTTTTCAGCTGCTGCCAACCTCTGCCGCTGCGGAGAGTAAGTCCTACGCTGTACGCACAGGTGTACAAGTCAGTCTAGGAGGAGAAGGAAAGGGAGATGAATCACATCAAGCTCACCTTTCCTCACAGGTATCACCATGTAGTAGGTACACTCTGCACGCGCTCCAATCTCTATGAATTGTATGTATGTGTGTCTGAAGGGGGATGTGTTCAAACCCAGGATGGAAACAGCAGAGATACACTTTCAGTGAACTGTACCTTCCGCCAGTAAGACACAGACACAAACAAACCCCCCCCCCCCAAAAAAAAGAAGAGAACTCGAACATTCACCCCTATATCTCTGAGGGAGATTTCAGAAACGTGATCATCAGTAGCTCAAACAAACAGAGGTCTGTGGAGGGAAGTTTATTCTCAAAAACCAGAGGTACAAAGTTGCAAAAAAAAATAAAAAAAACCATTCCCAACAATGTAAGGTCTGATAAAGTGAGCCACTTCAGAGCGCCCCACACCCACATTTAAACAACTGTTTGTTCTTTAAACAGGTGTCTCCATTGTTTCCATCGCCACACAATCAGAACACCTAACATCACACCAAAAAAGCAGAAAGTGACTGATAAAACATTGCTGTCGCTAAGGTGTAGTATAATAATGAAATGAATTGGCCATTCACACAAATACCTCAACATATAGAGAAAAATAGATATGTAATATTAAAACCATGCTTGTAGGCGATGTCCTGCAATTTTAAATGTTTGTGTATCTGTGAAGAGTAGATCTGCAGATTGATGCTCAATTCCCAAGTGGCTCGACCTTGGCTGCTTTGAGTTCTCTGCCTCTGGCTGTCGTCGGTCATCTGTGTGAGAGGCGTGCCCAGTTGATTCCACCTTTAGCCCCTGCTATGATGTCCGCGGTGCTCTTTATCGGGGGGGGTGTCACTTCCTGGACCCCGCTCTGGGCACAACAAAGAAGGAGACAGGGCTACATAAATACCCGTAGACACCCTTTTGACTCGTCCACTCCCACCCACCACTTCCTCATCTATGTTCCGCCAGCGGCAGAAAAGTCGAAGACGCCGCCCCGTCTTCCACATTCCGCCTCATCAACCAAACATTCACGCAATTACTTGCCGTCAGTATTCTACCAGCCCCTCCTACGCTAGCGCGATGTGTATCGCACACGTGCATATTTCTTTCGTAAACTATGGGAAGGAATCGTGAACCAAATATAATGATTCTAACTCCACATGTTATAGCACGTTTTTATGGAGTAGAAATGTGTGTTTTAACTTGTATCGATTGGGTAAATGCTTTTCAAATGCCTGGAGGAAGCTCTTTTGAACTCTTGAAAGAACCCAATATCTCACATGATGACCTGGACTACATGCTGGCTTATACATAGGGCTGAGGTAGGGATCAGAATGTCGGAGCTGTGAGGACCTACTGAGCCAAGCTACAGAAATGCTCAGTTTTTAGAACTATTTTATTGTATGTGACACTACAATGAACTCCCCCAATGACTAATCAAAATTTTAGTACAGGAGGTCCTCGGGTTACGACAGTCTTGACATACGACGTTTCGAGTTTACGATGTTAACTCCCATAAAAACTGCTTACGGACTACGTGGGCGAACTAGTTTGGTTGCATGCAGCAACTTTTTTTACACTCATTCGTGGTGGAACGATTTCAGCAAGTACTTTTTGAAAATGAAAATGAGCCGATGAAGCAGAAACAAGGTGGTCATTGCATTTCGGTCTGATGTGGCACGATTTCTTTGTATAATTGTGGATAATGCAAACCCTTCTAATTGTTTTTCTGGATGGTAGTTAAATAAGATGCAAAGCAATGGAATGATGGTTTGCTTTTCATTATGTCACATTCTCTTCGTGACACTCGCTGAAAAACAATGAATCTTGTGCATTGCATTTCCACATGGCATGGTTTCTATGTGCTATGCACTGTAAAACAATACGTCGCATCAATTGTTTTTCAAAGTATGCTGAAGTCGTGAAATCCGCTCCATAGTTTTTATGTTGTAAATTACGATTTTACAACTGTGTTAGGATAGGTATGTAACTTATGCCAAAATCCGGGGTACGTCACTGTCGTAGGAACCGAACTAGTGTCTCACCTCTGCGACCATGGATCGAGTGTGGAGTTTGCATGTTCTCCCAGTGTTGTCGTGGGCTTTCTTCTGGGTACCCCAATATTCCCCCCACAGTTCAAAAGCATACTGAGGGTAATTGCAGTCACAAAATTTGCCCATGCATGTGTGAGTGACTGATGTGTGAGTGTACCCTGCGATGGGGTGGTGGCCAATCCTGGGTTGGTCCCCGCCTTGTGCCTGTAGCCTTCAGGATAGACTGCAGACTCCCCGTGACCCTAAATGGGATAAGCGGATACAGAAAATGGATGTTGCGAGCAGTCAATCCCTGAACAGACAACAGTATAAACCGTAGATGACTGATGATTCTAATTATCCAACTAACCAGTTATCCTGGTCAACATTAGTAGGGACATGTCTTTGTCAGAAGCCGATAAGGCTGGGGCATGTCATCTTGAATAGGATGCCTATGTAACTTCCACGTTTTATGTAGGTTATAACATTTTTATATTCAGTTGGTATATGTATAGGGTGGCACAGTAGCACTGTAGTGTCAGATGTCTGGGACCTGGGTTCCATCTGTGGGGTCAGTGTGTGTATATATATATATATATATATATATATATTTAGCGCCCTTCACAACAGCGTTGTCCCAGGGCGCTTTACATGGGTGTGTTAGAATACATTGATATACATATAAAATGAAATACATAGGACAAAAGAAAGACAGAATGGAACAGAAAGAAAAAAGAAAGAAAAAAGCCAATTGACAACGGAGGAGAGGAACCAAAATCTCCCAAGCAGGAGAAAATTATACTACATTTAACTATTGTATGCATTTAATGATTATTATTTGTATTTGTTGGTAGCTTATTTGATTGTACATTGAACAAGTGTGTGTTTCCCTAATTCACAGTTTAACTGTAGTTCTGTACAGTACAGGGCCGTCTCCAAATAATACCATGCTGGCCGCAGGTTTGTTGGAACATCTTTTTAAACAAACGCAGGACCGAACAGCACAGGATGGAGATGATGACATAACCCGTTTAGGTTTTGTCAAAGCTATCACTTTAGAGTAATGGCAGCGGTGAATAGAAATGAGTATGAACACTTCCTACTTTGCTTGGGATTCAGTCATTGTTTAGTTCGCTCACGTGGGCTATACTCCCACCACTGGTGTTAACATTCTGTGAAAAACAAACACCATGTACCCCCTCTCTGTCAGTGCAGGAAACAAGGCATGCATTATGCTGTTTCCACAAGAGGCACTGAGTTTCATACTCTCAGGTATTTCTGTAACCCCTGGTGAATTATGAATGATGCTGAATAAAATATATGTAGGTGATGCACCATTCTTCCACATAGAACTCCATCGACTGATTAGAACACATCAATCTATATTGCATCCTATTACCTGCAGGTTGCAATTACCATGCACTGCAGTTTAAGATTGCAATAGAATTTGGCAGTTTTGCATTGATTTTTAGTCTTGTATTTATTTCATAATTTATACAGTGTTGCAGAAAATGACCTGTGCAGCTGTAATAACAACATTTTTATGCTCGCTAGGTCCCAGTTTTCGTATTATTCGAAACATTGTTATGAATATTCTGCTTACCCTCCCCTCTGTGTCCAGAAGGTGTTCATAAACTCCCCGCCCCATCATGTGGACGCGTTTGCTTTCACAAAGGACGCACTACTTACAGTTCTCATTTATGCATTTGGCACTATACACTCTGCAGATCCTACAATTGATGAGTAACCAGTACTGTAAAAACCTTAAATGAGTATTCATACTCCCTGCCCCATCACGTGGACATGTTTGCTTTCACAAAAGACGCAATTCTCACATTTGCCATTTATGCATTTGGTACTACACACTCTGCAGATTCAGAGTATTCATACTCCCTGCCCCATCACGTGGATCTGTTCTCTTTCACAAAAAACGCAATTCTTACAGTTGTTTATGTATTTGGCAGTATATACTCTGCAGATTCTCCAAGTTGCTTATGAGTAACCAGTACTGTAAAAACCATAAATGAGTATTCATACTCCCTGCCGCATAATGTGGATCTGCCCACTTTCACAAAAGACACTAATCTTACAGTTATTATTTATGCAGCTGGAGTTTCACACTAGGTTCCTACAAGTCATTTATGAGTAACAAGTAATGTAAAAATCATGAGTATTCTGACACAAATCTCAGTTATTTACGTAGTAGGAACTGCACCCTATGTAGATGCCTGACCATTACAGCAGGCAAACTGAAGGCCAAAGTTCTGCCCATGGCCAAAAAAGATGACTTTAGTAATGAAATAAAGTTCTGTAGAACCTCACAAATCTCATAACAATACAAAAAATAAACAAATCAACAGTATGTCACTGTAAGCCAGTTATTCAAACTTCTAAATATCCTAGATTCACATGATTCAAACAACGTGATTCATAGTAAATTTCTTTGCAAAACAGTTTACTGCTGACTGCAAAATAGTCATGAACCACTAACCTGTAAAATACAGTATATCTTAATCCCTGAGTTATATTGCAATGTGCAACTGTTAACCTCTGAATCATGATTGTTCTGTAAAATACAACCTGCAGTTCATGGCTAGAGATCGGGAGATATTTTAATACAACATAATGAAACCCTGCATGTATCCCAATAAGACACTGATTAATTTACCAGACTCTTACATAAATGCTCAAAAAAATCCAATACACACACACACACATATATATATATATATATATATATATATAGTTATATGTATTGCATATTATTATGTATATCGTTCCCAAAATTACTGAATTTTGGGAGGGGGATTCCAATCCAGAGCTGTTATATCTACTGTTTAAGTCAGATTAATGTAAACTATTAATGTAAGATGTGATATTAACATTAAAGTGTAGAGAATCTGGGTGTTTGCATATGTATATGTGGATTAAAGTCATTCTGTGATTCATACCTGAGGTTTCATTTTTTGTTAGGCCTCAGGAACGTGCCATACAATCTCCTCAGAAGCTGAACATGAAGCATCAATTACCGGGTCGCCTGGCAAAACTTGTGGGAAGTAATTTGTGTTTGAAACTTTCAACAATGGCTGAATTAATGGGGAAAGCCTTTAGGAACAATTAATAAAAATAAAAAACGACTTCATTCCAAAATACCACAATAAAAGAAATAGATGCGAACATTTTGAATATTAACACCGGCCACGAAACAAGTCACCTCCATTTAAATTGCAAATTGTATAATGATAATTCTGAATTAATGATGGAAATAATGAATTGTTTTAGATATTGAGTTTTAAACAAGTGGTGCAAATACTTTGAGAGCAAAGGGCAGAGTTCAGTGGAGGGCAAAGTTTTTTTTTTTTTTTTTCTTTTTTACGTAGGATAAGAATCTTACTGAATATAATTGCAGAATAAGGTGATGGGTAGGGAGGCTCACTTACCTGCATCTGGACCTAAAGAGCCTGCCATCATTGAAGGAAAGATGATTCATCCATGACCTGAAGATGAACTACAGCTGGGTCACAGAGAAAAAATTCTCGAAAATGCTGGTATTGGCTGAGTCAAAGTGTAGAAATAAGCCCAAGTAAGACTGGTAAAATATGTTATGGAAAGATTTGTTAGTTTGAAGATATAATCTGTCATAAAATGTTGAAGAAATTAATTCATTCGCAAAGCAAATACAATTTTTTTCTGGAATGCATTCTGTAGAATTGGGCCAGGAAGGGTTATATTTCTAAACTATCAGTCATTGTTCAGTGTCCAGTTACAAAACGTATTATAGGCATGTATTACTGGTAAATCGTTAACTGTTTACAGACATTACCTTAGAGTGTCACCGACAATAGCAACATATGACTCATATGTTGTCAAGCCAACAGAATGTTGGATGGATTGTGTTTTGATAAACGGGAACAAATAGTGTGACGCTGAAGTGTAGCGCCAGCAGAGATGGCCAGACGGGGTCAGAGCTGCGCGTACGTTAAGCGCCCGTCGCTGCGGGAGGAGGGCAGAGAGCGGAAACCCCCGACACGAGCCACTGGAAGCCTGTACACCGGCTCGACATCCGCAGTGTGCTGCTCTTTTTGGATAAGCCTGATTAGTCAGGCACTCTGCACGGTATTTACTATCTCACGTCCAAGATTAATATTCTTTTTTGACTACGGCTTGTATGAGTGTCTGTGCTGTTTAAAAATTTATTGTATCCTTAGACATATTGTGTTACTAAAAACAATAGGTTAATGCCTTTATGTTATGGGGGAAATTATAAATAATAACAACAATAATAAGCAGATGTGTATGCCACTATATGCAAGATAGATGAGCACAAGATATTATATACGATACTACATGATACAATACGATAACACTGCAGACACTATTCATGGTGCAAAAGTACAAAGAGCACAAACAGAATATCCTGATCAACAAACATTTTATACAACTATATAATTATAACAATAAATTAATAATATTATAATAAATATTAATTAATTATAATATTTCTAATATTTATTTAGTGTATGTATATAATATGCCTTGTGACCTCGTGTGCATAATTTGTGCTACCATTTGTGCGATTTAGTATGTTAATAGATATTTTTATTACCTATAAAAGGATTTAAAAACGACTTAACTCTCTTTTGATACACCCAGCCATGTAGACTACAGGGTGGTAAATCTTCATTCTTCATAAATGTCAAGGGGAAATTTCAGCAGCTGAGGAGCCCTGGAAGGCGCGCTAATGGGGACAGACCCACACACACCAAGTGCCCGGTTGCCGGCTATCCACTGCGGTCATGAAATGAGGTGATACAAATGGCTTTTTAAG
Source organism: Petrocephalus schoutedeni (assembly GCA_026780765.1). Lineage (NCBI taxonomy): Eukaryota > Metazoa > Chordata > Actinopteri > Osteoglossiformes > Mormyridae > Petrocephalus > Petrocephalus schoutedeni. The sequence goes on from JAODKL010000051.1 coordinate 7,161,463, forward strand.
GCTTTCACTGGGCTACCAGCTACTGAGCCAGGCAATCATAAAAGCCATTGTCTGCCTCGCGTGCAACTTTTAATGTGTTCCATTTGATTTAATGCTGCTGATAGGTAGGAGTGGGGCAGGAGTGTCCTCACTTTTTGAATAATCCTGGAGAATCTAATTCTGAGTAGAAATGGCATTTGTAACAGAATGAGAATGGTAAAGGGGGGAAAAAAACAGCACAGATACTCTGCTGTCTGGGCTAGGAGAATGCAGTGTTTGATTGCTTTCTGTATTCCAAACTGTATAGGAGTGTTTAGGAGGGAGGGAGGGGTTCAAAACTCTATTTAGTGACAGCAAATGCATGCTTATATTTTACAATTAACCTTTTTTTCTCACTTGGTTCATACTCTACACAAGTAGGCTGTACCTCTCAGGACACACGGCACGTGCACGCACACGCGCACAAACCCACGTGGCCGCGTAATTAAAAATCTGAAGGAAATTACCTGATCGGCGCACGCGGTCGGCGTCCGGTTGAAACCCGTGGCCCCGGAGGTGTAAGAAAATAACTACAGATGAAACACCTTGTTGCCTTGTCAATGGATAATGGCTTTGAGGCTGTTTACTGTGTTCTTTAATGTAGTAAGGGTGCTGTAAAAAATCAGGAAAACCAAAAAGAAAATGAAATGGGGGGAAAAATACAGCATGGTGGGCTCACGCCTGCAGGGTTGTGGGATGATTCCTGCAGCCTGCTCTGTGTGTGCGGATTTCACATGTTCTCCCCAAGGGTGTAGATTTGGCTTCAACATTGGTAAGGACCAAATCAGCCCAAACCTCCTCGCCTCCCACAGTATTAATAGGGACATGTTCCTACCATCCATACCCGAAACCTACATGCTTGGTGCTCCCTGCATTTGTGTGGATGCTCAGGTCCCTACATACAGGTAGGAAAACTGGCACCTCTAAATCGCTAATAGTGCACAGATTGGCACTGGCGTCCCGTCCCAGTCTTCCGAGTCAGGCTCCAGACTCTCCGGAGCCCCGTACTGGATAATGGAAAATGGATGGATGAAAGAGGATTCTTTTTTTTGGGTGGGGGGGGGGGGCAAGAATAGATGCCGCAGCGACATACTCGGTAATGCACTGCGACATCCATTGAGAAAATTGCGATGGGAAATGGATGGATGACATAAGATGTAAGCAAATGGAACCATCTGACACACGGATATAAAGGTGGAAGAGGGACCTTATCCATGCCTACTCCCATCCCCAAATATCTCACGAGTGTTCCTCCTCCTTCATACCTAATCAGTATTGTCTTTTTAAGTCAGATGACACCATTACTTCCGACTGATGCTTCATGATAAAATTGCCTACATGCAAACCAAATCCACATCATCTGAAGTCCTCTGTCACTTCCACAGGCTGTACCTGCAGACCAAGCTGATATTAGTGTTGCGTTCTGGTGACCTGCAATATAGATATGAAGGAGGGATGGCAAGTCATGTGACTGTGGTTTTTTGTATTGATTCCCTCGTTCCTGATAGAAGGTAGCAGCTAATGTGCGCCGCAGTCTGCCAGTAGGCCTGACCGAAGCCTGACGATGGCCTTGTCTCCCACTGCAGTAGCTAGATGAACCCGCTGAAATGAGTTTTTCTTTCCAACAGTAACCCATGCTGATGGTTCCGTGATTGAAACACCACCACTTAAGAACTGAGAATGTGCTGAATTTATTTGTTGTTGCTTTGTGAATAGCTCTGAATCTCACCCATCTGTCTTCCACACGATTATCCAGTCTATACATTCCTGAGCCAATCACAGGAAGTACAGGGAACTGGGCAGGTCATCCATCCATCCATCCATCCATCCGTTCATCCATCTATCCATCCATCTTCCAACCATTTATTCTGATCAATAGATATGCTTGTGTGTTTTTGTATTTATGTGTGTGCATTGGTATCGATTAATCTAAAGCACTTTCCTTTTTAGGTATCAGCACGGGAATATCTAACCTGGACTTTATTACTTATATGTCATAATGTGACATATAAGTACAGTTCATTTTTTTAAACTCAACCATTTACTGACTGTACACTGTTGTATATTTGAAATAAATTATAGATCTGGGCTTATCGCACACAAAGGAACTGACCTGAATGAGACACCCTGACCTGGAAAGCGGCCAGGACGCAGGGGTTCGAAACCCTGTTGTTTCAAAAGGTCATTGGATATTTACCAGCCACCATCTGTCAGGAGTCGTTTGAACAATTTATCCATATGTTATTTATGCCAGAGCAATATTTAGAGAGTCGCATGCCCGACGTGGATTTCAGTCATTCTTGGTCTGACATCTATTAACTTTTTTCTGCTGGTTTGGAATCTCTGTTAGTCACATGATCTGGGTGTGAGTCAGTGGGACAGACTTCAACAACATATGACCCAATATAAACAGAGAGAGTGATGCATTAACATCACTAGATATTTCCAGGAACATCTTAAAATGTGAAAACGATACTGTAAAAAATACTGGAAAAGAAAAGAATGATGCATTTATGCGTTTCACTGATGGTCATGCCTTAAAATTAATATGTATTTGAGTACGGGTAGGAACAAGTGATGCTTTAATTTCATCACTGTGACATGTATCCACTCAACACTAATTGTCTAATAAATAATTTGTTCCTGCCCTTGAGCCACTGGTTAGCGCAAAGATCCGGCACACTGTATGCAGTGTGATTAACGTCATCTGGGTAAAAAGTTATGCAATGAAATGCGGTTAAGTGCACTATAATAAATGGAGGAATCACACATTTATACAGGGCCAGGGTTAAAGTTGCAGTTAAACGTGAATTTGGAATTAAATTCAGAGTAGTTTTTAATAAATTGAATTTAAATTAAAAGGCATGATGGTTACTGGTAATTAATTTCATTTTAGCACATCCATATGTCCGTCAGGCTATCAAGTATATCAATATGCACTCAACAGATTAAATTAAGGATTAGAATGTAAACTGGCAATCTTATAGAAATTTTTTAACAGAGAGATTTTTAACAGCCAACAAATAAAGATACCAACTTCACTTCTGCTGATATCAGTTGCGATTAGATATATTTCACGTTATCCTTCAGCTAGTGACCATATTCTCACTGATGTTTAGCCATTATAGGTGACCTTTTGGCAGTCCTGACTGACAGTCCAACAACAGTATTCTGTCTTATAAATACAAAATGTCTTGGTCCTCTAAGAGTAGTGCTAATGTTACTGTGGGCTCGCCACAGTGCGGTTCCCTCGAAGTTCGGAAGCAACAGGCTCTTCGGAAAGTTGACAATGGTGATGGCTGACGCCATGAAACATTGGTTGGTTTGCAGCAAATCGCAATTTACTGTAATACAATGGGGGTAGTTTGGCATAGCAGAAATGTATTCTGATTCTTGACAGTTTGTTAGCATTTTCATGGTGACTTAAAATGGTAACGTATTTAGCATCACTTGCTACAGTCGATCATTGAATGTCATACTCTGTAGTTTCCCCCCAGTGCTGTTGTTTACTGAATACGCACACAGTTCCTCTGCCAGATAGTTGCTGATATTTTTGAGGGGGAGTAAACACGGACAGACAGACAGACTAAATAAAATATCATTTTTCAATTGTATGATACAGGCTATACAGGATATTAAAGCTAAAAGTTCAACCTCATAAGTATACTGTAACTATAAATATTCCATTGAATAATCATATTGAACTATTGAATAACAAACTAATAACAACTACACCTTCAAAGTTTATAATGTAGTTTAAAAATGTAAATATCTGTAATTACAGTGCCCACAGAAAGTCTTGAGACGCTACCTTAATTCCGTAGAAAAATTGCTAATTCATTAACAATAATCACTGCTAAAACTAGTGATTTTAAGTAAAACATTAATTTCAAGTAGTAATTGTCACGTCTGGCGCGGGATCGACGACCCATACTGCAGGCGGTTGAGGTAACGGGTTTATTCCGTGGAAACACGGGTTGCGGAACACAGGAACAACACAAAAGCCGTGAACTGAAGTAGGGTGACATCTAATCACATCTACCTACACACAATGACCGACACTGGGGAGTAAACATGGGCAGGTTAAATACACGGGAAAACATGGGGTAATTGGGAACAATCAGGAATACGATTGGAAACATTCTCACGAGGGGAACAAGGGGCGTGGCACAACAAAAGACACGGACATACCGTAACAGTAATAAAGTGAAATTCAAATTTAAGTTTCAAAGCAGCTGTTCTGAGTTTAAAAGTTCATTGGCAAGCATCATTGGGTGCTTTTTAATTAGCAAAACCTCTGCAATAACATAAAACAGCAAACATTTCTGTTTAGTATCCCTTTGGGAGCCAATGACTACAATTGCATTTAATAGCAAAATGGCAAGAACAGAAGTGAATGAGTCAGACACTTAATAAAAAGAGAATGTCTGAGTGGGACATATGTTAAGAAATGTTAAACATTGCTTGTCAATAGAGTTTTATTATGAAACCAATCAGGGGTGCCCCTAGAGATTTAGGGCCTCACAAAGCATATCTTATTTGTCCCCCAACCCAAACCAATCCAGTTATGTTCCAGATTTTTTAGGGCCGGTGTCGCTCAGTGGCCCTTGGAATCATCGTAACTCCCACCCCCCACCGCTCTTTCCAGCTGTCCCAAAACCAATGGATTTGCAACATTTGTATCAAACTAAGCAAACACCCAAGACTATGCTAAAGATAACAGGGGAATTCTCCCTCATTGTGAATTTCGAGCCCCATAGCTAGTGCTAACGCTAGTTAGCAGCATTACTCGGTGCCTTCGGCTAGCTAACCATAGCTAGAAGGGTACATTTTGTGTTTTATGTACCCTTCCACCTTTTGTATTTTTATCCCACTTTGACGCCTTTACTGAAGTGACGTCTAACCATGCAAGCTACAGTGTTTTATGTTCGTTGTGGAGCTGGGGGGTGGGGACTGAGGAGGCTAGGTGTAAATAGCTGAATAGATGCCGTGCGACTATTTTCACCTGGGTGCAAATAAACACTCTGATATTTTAATTTGCCAGTCCTAAAGAGTAAGACCCAAATTCTTAATTGGTGCTGCTTATTTGTAATATATTTATCAGGAAATAATTCAGTAAACATCCATCCATCTATTCTCTGTACCTGCATGTGCCATTCAGGGTCAACAGAGTCCAGAGCCTATCCCGGAAGCTACAGGCACAAGATTCGGTAAATATTTAAGTAAAAATATTTTATGATGAAACCGCCTCATTGATAGCTTTCAGTTACAAATGCAGGGCAAATGAAATATTACAGATAAACAGTACAGGCAAATACAGACACCTGGAACAACCTCCAATATGATTCGCGTTGGCTCCAGCATGCTGCAAGCCCAAAGACGGATAGAATTGCTGGCTCCTTGTTTCTTGGCAATGTAAAACCAGCAAAGGAAAAAATATCTAATCTACTCAAACATACATGCGTAATGGAGAGAAATTTTGGCATATATGCACAATTATATCTTTCCTAGGTCACAAGTATAAACCAGAGTGGGAAAACGTGTTATCAGGCATACAATAATTACTGTGATTAATTAGTGTTACTGCGCAGTCATTTTCTGCAAAGGGAATTCCAATTATGTTAAGCCATCCCTGAATCATGAAGCTTTCTGCCCTGTTCATAAGAGCAAGGCTGAGCGTTCCTTCTCTCCAGCCCAACTGGGGTACGTTTCCCAATAGCATAGTTGCTAAGCATGTTAGCATTTTAAATAGCTGGAACCATGCAACTAAATGGTTCCCGCTATACTGTACAAGTTGCTAACGGGAGCCTTTGGGAAACACACCCCTGGTTAGCTGTCTTTTTACTCCCCGAGTGAAAGCAACATTTACTTTTTCTGTCATCTTAACGTCTGTTGGTTTCAACCCCAATCCCACCATCCACCAGCTGCATTTGCTGGTGAGGGCTGCGGGGGCTTGAGGTGTAGCCTGAGTAGTGTACAGAGCCGAATATTCAACTACCAGAGCATATGTGGGTCTGAAACCTCCATCCCTGGAGGTGTGAGGTGCTGAGTTCCCCAAATAAAGGAAAGCTTCTCTGCTCAGACTTGATTTGTGATTGCCTTTCCTATCCCAGACAGTTTCAGGATAGATAGATAGATAGATAGATAGATAGACAGACAGGCATCAGGTATATAAAGTATAAATGAATACGTCTGGATATGAATAGTATTAAAGCATTCAGTTTGGGGTAGTGCCTGAGCGCACATAGTAAGCCTTCCTCTACCATAGATATTCAAATAGCAGATCAGCTAATCACACGCACCACTCAGGATGGGGCTGTATATGCAATAGTGTGCTCTCAAAAGGACGAGAGGGTCAAGTATGGAGTCCATGCGAATTTATCTGGAGTATCGTTTCAGAACGTGGAGGGACAAAATCTTTTTAGACAAGGAGCCAGACATGAAACTTACACACAGTCCTGCTAAATTCTGTTTTTTTTTGTTTGTTTTTGTAGATTGTTGTATTTCCTTAACAAAACCAGTGAGAGAAATGTGTGTCTGGAAGAATTCCATGATTTTGTTATACTGTGTCTATGGGTTGACAACTAGCAATTATGGTAATATTATGTTTAAATGCACGAGTTGTTAAGCCCAAAGAATATTATACAGGTGTTTTTTGTCCCAGGCTAATTTTAATGGGATAGCATGTTGGCTGACTGAGGTGTACCCCCAGGAATATTCACATGTGGAGTTTGTGTGCTTGCATGGACGCACATGCTGAATACTTAGCACTGTGCAATGATTGAACTGCTAATGACTGCAGGGGGATTATGGGATTGTTATAAAAGATTGTCTGTGTGTGTTCCCGTGGCTTTGAATGTCAGATTACTGAACCTTATAATTATTCTAGATAGACTGCAGGTAATTGTGTTCTAATTTTAAGGAACCCGCCAACCTCTTTATAAAACATGACCAAAGTGACAAGATAAAGACAAATGGAACATATACCTCAGAAGACTTTTACAGTCATGATATTTCAAAAGTCTTCGCACACCATGTGTCGAGATACATTTGAAAAATAGTTGTAATTAGTGTGATAATTTCAGCTTTTTCAGGGTTTTATCTTAAAGCACCCACTAAGTACTCAGATGATTATTCAATTCATGTTTAAATAATTCAGAGAACAATGCTTCTCACTGCTTATGCAGAAGGTTCTAGAATCGGAGATTTTATACATATTAAAACCATTTCTGAACACCATACCAACAACCATTGCTTATTGGAAATTTATTTAAGATAGTTTATGTAATAACGGCATGTATTTACTCAACAATTCAGAAATTAGAGTCAGCCAGTCTAGCTAGTTGTATCCATTTGTATTTGTTTTCCAAGAGGGTTTCTTTATTAGTTTGACACTTGACTGAGGACAACAAGCTTATTTTTGATAGTTATGTTGCATTCATCCTGTACGTGTTATCGCAGTGCCAGAAGCTTATTATTACCGTTTAATCTTTGGCTGACTTTTTCTCCATCATTACAATTGTATGTCAAATTACAAACTGCAATGATACAAATCTTGCCGACAAATATACCACATAACATTTAATTTTCTTTATCTATTATGCCTGCAGTGAAATGAGTATTTATGTAAAAATCTTGCACACATGGTTTGTTCACTCAGATAATGATCAAAACAAAAAAGAAATTAATAAACGTTGAAACATTTTTTTTCAAACTAATCTATCCGAAACACAACTAGAGAACAAAAAGAAGATAGTCATAACATCTTTTTTTCCCCTTTTTTAATACATTGAAACTTATTTAAGAGTGATTATACCTTTATTATAGTATCCCTTAGGTCATGTTCTTGCTCAGAAATTCCATAGTGTAATTTCGGGCTAGGAGATTCTATATAAGACAAAAGTATTAACTTCCTTGAAAATATACAGAGCTTACAGTATATGCTTTAACATGGCACAACCACCCTTCGTCTATGGACTTGCATGAAAATTAACTTTGTGAATTTAGTTATTGATGGATCTTGTGCAGGATGCATTCTGGAGCAATAAGGATATATGGGTGTTTTATGGGAATTTGTTTTAGCAAAAATAAGTCATGTCATGACTCGGTATGCAGGTTGCATTCATAAATACACATGCATGCATAGATAGATAGATAGATACATACACACACACACACACACAGACTCGCGTACCTATCTAAGTGGGGACCTTCCATTCATTTCTATGGTAAAAACCCTAATCCCAGTCACGACACCCTTAACCCCTGAGGTTATCCAAATGGGGACCTAAAAAGATGCCCCCAAAAGTAGGGAAATTTCAGGTTTTACCACAATTTGGGAACATTTTAGTCCTCAAATGTGATCTATGCAAACCCGCACACACACACAAAACCTCCATGCATGTACTCTTGCCCCCCTACACAATCATCCATCCATCCATCCATCCATCTTCTAACTGCTTATCCTGATCAGGAAGGTTGGGACCTGGAGCCTATCAAAGACAGGGTTGGGGTACACCTGGGATGGGATGGATATACAGATATATGAGATATAAAAATCACTTTTGTGCCATATATCCTATTTGCTAAAACTGGCCATAAAGTCCTAAAATCGGACAAGATACCGGATAATTCCAGGCCTACTGTCAGGTTTCCTGCCCGGCGGTACCGAGGCCTGTTGGACAGTACACCGCGGGTAACCGGTAACCTCCGGGATCTATGGCTGCTGACTGGACAGAAGGTTCTGGAACGAGGCGTGCGGGAGGAAGAGTTGTGGAGGAGCCGGGGGAAATCAAGCGACGAGACAGAGAAACAAACAAACGGGCGACAAAAGGGGAAGCTGCCAACGCTGACATGAGACGGACCGGATGTGAGTGTGACATCCTGCACTTGGGGACTAACAAGGCCGAGCCTTGAGCAATGTGCACTGGCCGACACAGAGCACGGGACTCCCGCTATTAATTAAACCCCTAGGTGATATGGGCATAGCTATATATAGATGTTATTTTGCAAGGTTATGGCATAATTACTTGGCATGAGACCATGCAAATCCAGCGATTAACTGGGTCCATTTATCTATGTTACTAAGTGGCAGTTTATATATATATATATATTCTAAAATGTATGCAACTGGGTTTATATGGTTCTTCCTTTCCTCTCCAAGGGTTGCACAGTAGGGTTTCCTGTCAAAAACCCAGGTGACAATATTAAAGCTGGAACAATTTCTGAATGTATTTTTTTTCCTGTCTGCGTTGATGTCAATCCCAGTATTTTATTTGCATGTGACATCTTTTCTGTTACATCATGTGACACTTTCGATATATCAATTATTTCCAGAAAAAGAGCAACTGTAACAAGAACATAGTCTGCTTTATTATAGCTTAAGTCACAAAATACTGTACAATTCACAATGATTGGTTGAGAGCCAGAAGATTTTTAATGTCCAGTTAGTTCAAAACAGTTATTTAATAAATTCAAATGTGAAGGGGGTATTTAGTATCACTAACTTTTCTGTTTAATAAAACACAGGACAGCTGCGTATATAACATGTGTACATTTTGAATGAGAATATTTACTAAAACACACATTTGCATTTTGGTTTCACCCCTAATTTTGAATTTTAACCTCATAAAACCTGTGTAATTTCCATATATAAAAACCTGCATCTCTAGGATTTCTTTTTTCGGTAATGTAATTTTCAGTAAACAGTGTGACTTTCAGTACATAATTGCTTTACTATGCATATAAAAGGGCCCTGGATCCCTTTTAAATGACTATCTTCTATCCCGTAAGTGGTAAAGCTGACTTGCTTAGAGAATGCCCTCTTTTAATGCCATTAACGTTTGATTTATTCCCTAGATAAGTCGTGCATATGGCGTTTTATCTCTAAGTTTCTTTGTGACTTTCACCTGCTTTTTTAACTTGCTGTTTTAGCAAAGTATGGGCTCACTTATCCAAATCTGCTTGGACAGTTACACATAAAACAACTTCTTGATATCCGTCGATGGTGATTTGATTAGGAAAGACGTTTTCCCCCCAAAAAGAACAGACGCGTTCCTGCCAATATGAATATTTTTTTTCCTTTTTTTTTATACTTCTGGTTTGGGAACTCTGCTTGTTTTGGTCTTTTATTAAGTTACAAATGCTTCACAAAACCAAAGCCTACAGTTGGTCTAAGGGTGTCCAAATGACACGTCTTTAATGGTGTTCTTCTGATGCAACCCTTGGGGAAATATGTGCCACACATTCAGGCTCCTTGGCAGGCTGCTGTGAGAGAGGGCTTCCAAGGGAATAAGGATTCCAAGAGACAGAATACCCTGGAGAAGATTTGCTCCAGCGATGCTCAATTGTAAGGCAAAGACTAGTGGGAAAAACACACACACACACACAAAAGACAAATGCTCCGTTGGAATCTTGAATATCAGTTCTTTAAAAGCATTATTTTATTGTTTCTAGACATTCCAATGATCTAAAAACAATACAAAAAAAACATGCACAACATTAAAGTAGAAGGCATTATATTGACGACATGCTTCATCTATTTCTTTGCAGGCAATTCAGGGTTCTAAATGTCACTGAAGCTAATCGGACAACATTAATTACGCATCTAGGTGAAACGGCTGCTGTAAATGTGGCACTGCAGGAGTTAATCAGCAGTGAGGACCGTCATCCTTAGACAGTTGTCGTACAATGGGTGGGGGGGGGGGATGGGGAAGAGGCACCGCTAAACAGCTGTCACTGTAATGAGCAGCATGGCACTGTAGCTTGATTCCACACATAGGTCACCGGAGTATCAGCAGAGGATTAGGAAAACCTTTTTGACAGAGCAGTGCAATGCCGGCCCTACTGCGGATCTTTCCGCGTTTCCGCGCTCACGAGTGGAAGCACCTTTGACAGACAGATTTGATGTAACTTGTCCCTAGCGTCCCATAGCTACGCGGCACGGGGATCGCCCAGAGCAAGGCCTAATAAAGTGTCACAGTAGCTTTGGCGAGGACAAAAAAAATCGCATGCAGGATGCCGTACAGACCACTGGTTCTTCATTGAGCTGTTTGCCGGTGTTGTGAATGCAGGCGTTCCACAGCTGCTCACAATTTAACTTCATGCATGTTCCTGATGCGTCTTTGCAATATTGGCTCCTGTGTCCGTTTCTTTAATATTCAAGGGTTGTCTTATTTCAATTTGGGATTTCAAAATAATGTTGTGTGTGTATTATAGTATAAATAATAATTAACTTCTAATAAGCATTCAATATTCAAATATTGGTACTGTTTAAATGCTTTCATGTAATTATAATATACAAACAAATGCATTTCATATATAAGCAAAATCCACAATAATAGTCAAGAAAATAGATTAACCCATATTAACCTAAATATGCAAGAAAAGAAGGCTTTATAGAAATTGTTTAATGTCACGTCAGCACATAGCCCCTGATTCCCGCTGTTCCTTGTCAAGCTACATTGTGCATTGCACAAGGCTTTCAATAGAACCAGCTCTATATTCACTCACAGCCTTGATTATTTGTGTCAGTCCTTCTGCAAAGGAGAGTCGACCTAAATATTGGCTAAAGTACTTCGGATTGACAGGAAACGTTGCATCCACTTTGTATCAGCGAGTGGTGTCTTGGTGTTTCGGGGCCTACGGAACCTTTCCTTACTGGGGATGTTTCGGAGTACGATTCACATGCAGAAATGGAAGTGTGGCTGAACCTGCTGTTGAGTCATACAGGATTACCTTTTTGTCTTTCATAAAAATCACAAATAAACTGGACAGAGGAGCTGGTCTTTATTTTTATTGAATGACAAAAAAATGAACAAAATTCAGGCGAAATAACAATGCCATTATTAATTGCTTAATGCAAATTAAAACATTTATTTATTTATTTGTTTATTTTTTACCGTACGTGGGTGTATGCATGTCTGTAACATATAACATCAGAGAAGAGCCGTAACAGTTAAAAGTGCTATGACTAAGTCGCTCTTCATGAAAATGGTTCTACGCAACAAAAATGGACGAGTGGGAGGCACCTGTCAAACATATAAGCTTTAAATTATATGAACCAATAAAAGCTTATTAACGTGAACGCGAACACGCTGTTTAACACATACTCACAGGAGCCATTGTCATCAACAGATGTGCGTTTTAATACGCCGTAATGCAGAATGACTGCGCCCACTCGAATTAGCAGTGACAGAAACAATTTTTTGATATCGGTGGTGGGCAGGATTATCAGACGCTGTCAATCGCTTTTTAGTTTAATATGTTCATGCCGCACTGGATAGCTCTCATTCACATCACACGCTGACGAGTCTTGGCCGTCCAACACCTTGCCAATTCAATTCAATTCAATTCAGTTTATTTTTATATAGCGCCCTTCACAACAGAGTTGTCCCAGGGCGCTTTACAT
>JAODKL010000051.1:7173989-7191282 GCA_026780765.1 Petrocephalus schoutedeni
AGAAAAAAGCCAATTGACAACGGAGGAGAGGAACCAAAAACTCCCAAGCAGGGAGAAAAAAAACCTCTGGGGGTCCATGGTCAACTGACTACCCAACCCCCCTGGGCATGCTAGCATTACAGTGGATAATGATATCCCTCCTCAGGCCACACTCAGTAGGTACTCGCCACGGCTGACCGTGAGCATCCTACAAGTCCTGCCGTCTCAGAGATGCTCTGACCCAGTCGTCCAGGCGTAATTATCTGGCTCATGTCAAAGTCATTCAGATATTTATCCCTGCCTGTTTTTCTTCCATTAAACGTCAACTACCAAATGTTATCTTACCGTCTAACGTACCCCACAACTTAACACGCATCATTTTTAGGGGACAGACAACAATTATTCCCTTCACGTAGGTGTGGTTTTGGCTCATCGCTGTACATCCTCTTCATGGTCCCAGTAACCGAGCTTCATTTCTTTTATCTATCATATATAAAGTGTTCTCTTGGACTGAAGTTGGTTCATTAGTTTACACATTTAATTTTATCCCTGATTGTTGCTCCACTTCGTCGCCAATAAGAGCATTCTCTCGAACTGCGGTCAAGACCAACATTCCTGCCAAAAGCAGAGGGTAGTTGACCTCTGGGCTGCCGATTTGGTGTTCCCGCCCGCACCCCTCTTCAAGCTGCCAATCAGCCACCGCTGTGTGGGAGGACTGAGTATCAATCGGAGGGATGGTGGAACCCTCACTACAGACTGCTACTCATTTCCAAGCACCTGACTTAAGGATGCCACGAGACAGCTAGGAGTGCACCTGTCCCTCCTAGGGGGGTACACAACCAATATATTCCACCAGATAGGGCTCCTGGTAGCTGGTAAATTAAAATGTGGGCACTGGGTTTTATACCCTCATACCCTTGGGTTAATCTGATCCAGACATTTTTTAAAACATTGTTGTTCCATCCACAGCTAGCGTCAGTTTCCCAGGGCAACAGAAAGGACTGAAATTTACCTCGCATCTCTCTTTATGGAAGAAAATGCAGCAAAACCCCTTATGTGAAATATAGCTCTTATTGTTACTGTTAATGTAGCGGATATAAATCACATTTTAATCTGAGGTGCCTTTAAACTGTCACAAAGGATAATGGCTATTATTAAATTTGAAGAGGAATAAATCTTTATCCTTTAAAGAATGATAGAAAATATGATAATCATTTTTGCTCTATATTAAGCTAGCCAAGTAATGCTGCTAGTAGTTGGTGTGTTTTTTTGGCAAATTTTTTGCAATCTCTGCACTGTTGACGGGTGAAGTTTGATTTTTTTTTTTTTACTTGAAATGTTCATTTTTTGCACTTTCCTGTAAATTGCTGATGGCTTGGGAACCAAAGTGTCAGTTCCATCTGCTGCTGACAAGCTCCCCAACTGATACCAACTTTTCTTTTTGGCAAGGACATTTTGTGGATATCAAACACTGCCGATTGTCGCTTTTACAGGAAACAATGTCAGGAAATCAAGGGATTTTAAAGGATGGGACATCCAACATCATTTAAAAGCAACTATCCAGCTGGCCCATGTCACATGAGTCAATTGGGCTGTCACTTTGAATACAGGAGCTGTGACACCTAACCATCTTTAATCTTTAATCCCTTCCCAACGGCCCTGAAACATTCGCAGATAACGTTGGCTGGCACTGACTTCTCACTCTGCCTTAACACAGCTGAAATGGAATCATTATTATCATTATTATTATTATTAGTAGTAGTAGTAATAGTAGTAGTAATATAGTAGCAACAGCAGCAGCAAGACAGTACTGCAGTAGTGGCAGCAGCAGAAGCAGTGGTAGCAGTGTAGTACTGTAGTAATAGCAGCAGTAATAGCAGTGTAGTACTGTAGTAGTAACAGCAGCAGCAATAGTAGCAGTGTGGTACTAAAGTAGTAGCAGCAGTACTAGCAAAGTAGTACTGTAGTAGTAGCAGCAGCATAATACTGTAGTAGTAACAGCAGCAGCAGTTGTAGCAATGTAGTACTGTAGTAGTAGAAGTAGCAGAAAGAGTGGCAGTGGTGATAGTAGTAGGAGTAGCAGTGGTAGCAGTAATATAATGTAAAGGGTGGAAAGGTAGAGCAGAGTAACGTAAATACAAGTTGGGTGCCAGCTTAGAGTAAGTGGCCTTCAGTGCCTTGGACAGTTCAGACCATTGTCCTGAGAGTGCCATGGAACAGTTGCCATCTAATCAAGCCAGCAGTCTTAAGACAGGCCAAACTGTGCCTCAGAGCCAGTGCAGCACAGCATGTGGGTGCCGGCACTGTAAGTAATGGCCTGTGCTCCGCTTTGGCCGCCTGGAGTCTCAGCCTGACCTGAACCCGTCTGGAGGAAGGGCATGAGCACAGAAATCATGCTGTAACTAGAACAGCAACGGCTATGGCTGGTAGCAGCCATAAATAGAGCGGTGGACACATTACAGGAAGATGCCCAGAACACTGCAATTCTGTCTCTTTTAATGACAAAATAATGATGTACCAGTTTGGAAATTCAAAACAAAAGGGAACTTATAATATTTGTTTTGCTAAGAAGCTTTCATTCAGTTATTTGCATTTTCTTTAGCTCACACAAACAGTCGATCTGAAACTGCAAATTGAAGTAAAGTATGAGTGTACGTATTAAACCGCATGTTTCAGAAGCACTTTAGAAGCTTTCTCATTCCCCACCCTCAGGCTCTATTACAGCTAGTAGGCTGGTGTTACCTTTATGATTATGATACAAGGTGCTCATTACAAAAAGAATAACATCTCTTACTTTAGTTATAGTATTTAACCCCTATCCCGTGTTTGGGGTCAGTCTGACCCCAGAGCATCATTAAACAGTAGTCAAATTTCACATGGGGAAATTATCACGGGAAAAGGGTTAAGGCCTCATTTGACTATTTTGGTGCATTGGCCACAATTAAAACATCTTCTATTCTATTTACATATACTGTAATTCCCTTACATCTGCTACACTGCCTGTCCATCCTTCCAAACTTAATCCTGGATTTACTGATATAATTTTTTAAAGACTCCCTTTGCTTGCAAATTACAATCAATGACAATAATTTCTCGCTCAAGCACTCCCGGCACCCCAGTCTGGCTCCATCACTGCGTCGCAGAAGCCACGTGGACAACGATGTTCCCGCAGTCACGCTCGCGGGTAGCAAAACTCCACCCCCATCTTTATCGTGCTGCTATTTTTATGCACACTAATTTATGCTAATTGCAGTCGACGTGCTCTGCTGTTGTTTAGTCTTAAGTAGCTTGAGCGTAATATGAAATAACCAAGACGTTAAGCACATTAAAGCTAGCCACGAGTAGTATTGTACCTTATCAACAAGTACCTACCTGTATATCTTGCCATAAATCATCATACCTTTAAATCTAACCCAATAATAAGATTGCAAAATAGTGTCCTGAGGTTGTGAATGTATTTTCATGTCAACAGGTTAGTCAACAAGAATTCAGTGATGGATCGAGTCATACAGCCGTAGCATAAAGACAGGGTATCATATTAACTTAGAAGTGAAATATACTGTTATTAACCTTCAGCCTCCATTATCCTTGTAATTACGAACTGTGATAAGTAAAGTAAATGATGCATGTGTTTCCAGTACTTCCCATGGGGTAAAATATGAAAATTTCACATTTTAAATGCATTAAGCAATTAATAAGAAATTTTGGTTAATGAATATTGCAATTAGCAACTTTGAAATTGCACATACACACAAACATGCACGCACATACACAAATACACACACATAGGTGAGACACACCTATGAACAATACTGTGGTACACATAAAACTAGGTCAATGTCACAAATATCAGGTCATACTGTATCCAGTACTACATTTTCAATTTAAAAAAAATATTTTGAATTCTTATTTCAACAATTGCTTTTACAAATACATAAACAATGAATTACTATAATAATATTAAGCAATACCATTAAAAGTGGTTTTGTAATTTGGGAAAACCCCTTAGAATGACTGAGAGGCTAATCATGGTTTGGCTGAAGACTCTGGTTCATCAGACGGTGCGAGGAAGTCCTTTTTGCTGCCAGATCCTCATTCAAGTGCACAAAATTGAAGCTGACACAAATTTTGCATAGTCCAGCCAACATGAAATCGTGGCTGACAGTATCAAATGTTTCTAGGATGGCTTAGCATATAGCTCAAGTAATTTGCCCTCTGTCTTTATTAACCTCAACAAAATGCTTCTGTTTTTGTTTGCTTTTCTACTCCTTCTGACTTCAGCAGGGAGAATTGTTTTAATGTAGAATATTTAAATTTAATTTGAAATAAAAAAATACTTATGGGATTATCGCTTGTACTGAGAAGCCAAGTGTTTTGTACTGCAGTTCCTCGTGCAACTGAATTTATATGCAAATATTCTAACAGTATTGTGTTCAGTACATTTAGTACACCTTTAATATACTTTGATGTCTCTCTGTAATTAATTTTTACTTTTTTGTGATAGTACAAGATGTATTTAAAATGATTTAAGTAGATAAAACATTCATGTTTTATTCTAGACCACTCTTGAGTCCTCTTGGTCTCCGAAGTCATGGCCTGCAGTGTGATGCAAAGCCTTAAGACGATTGCACCACTACATAACACTGCATAACAATGATTGGTCAGAAGGACAATGGGACTAGGAGTCCTGGGAGGGAAACTTTGGAATGTTGGTTAAAGACACACAGGATGGAACGGTCATTCTCCATAGTTCTGAAAGTGATTTGACCAGAAAAAAAGAAACTCTAAAGAAGACAAGGCAGTGTTAAATTGGCCCGAACCAGGAATGCTAACCACTTTACCCTGACATTTCAAGAAAAGGTGACAAGCAGATAGACACAGAAAGGAATATGTGGGATTTTATGTCAGATTGCTGAAGTTGCTCAGTCGCATAGAAGGTACTTTGTCAAATATCTTTGTTTGAAATATCAATTAACTTGTTTAGGACTATTCTCTCCTGTTATATCTGTCTGATATGCAAGTTAATCATCTTAAATAAAACATTCGATATCCATCAGAGTGTTGAATAAGGGAAGAGTCAAAGGCTTCATTGTGCAAAATAATGTGATGCTTTATCCCCAATACCAATACCCGAATAGCAATTAAGAACACTGATGGTTTTATTCTATATTTAAATGCTAATAGAACATTTAGCAGGATTAAATATACTTTACACAGGCTTTTGGGAAATAATGCATATCTGTATTACTTCAAGTATTACAGAGATAAAAAACTATTGTAATAACACTTTATTTATTTATTTACTTACTTATGTAATTGTGAGAATGATTCCAAGGAGTATCAGTGAAGAGTTGACACTATTTAAATGTTGGGCTATCCATTCGGTTACATTAGTAATACAGTACATGTTATATGTGAACCTCTACTAAGGTTCTGTCCCCTGGAAAAATAATTGTTTCTGTGAAAATAATGAATTATATTTGACTATGGTAAAAACTTAAGGTTTTCCTAGATCTGTTCAACACTCCAAAGTTACTGAAGAAGTCAGGATTAATGAGACCTACATATCTGCAATGGATTCTTTTAAACCAAACCGTACTGCATTTTATTTTAAATAATTGCGTATAACCTCAAATAAGCTGAAGTAAACTACATCTCACCTCAGTTTCCAAAAAATAAAAAAAAAATAACGGCCCACTGCACCATACCATTTTAGTCATTTGAATTTTATTTTATTCAGTTTGAAGGACTTTTTTCCCCTTAGACTCATATAGCAATGAAATATCATTAAGTGTGTGACTCTCAAAATTTGCCTGTGTGGGCAAGACCGAACTTGTCTGAAATTGATTATATAGCTGGAAACTGACATAAGAACAAGAACTCGATTATGGTAAGGGTCACCGGAGTATGAAAAATGGCAATTATATGATCACAGAGCTCCATGTTGTAATTGTACACTCATTGTTCTGATGAATTATTCTCTTTTTTTCCCCGAGTTCTTACCTGTTTTGGCTATGCTGCTTTATTGTTATGCTAAATAAAGCCATACCCTCATTCGGAGGTTGCACAACTTCTTTTTCTGCATCTAGTTCTTTTTTTGCACTCAACCAGCCACAAAGCTTTATGTGACTGTGCCAGAACTGGCCCATCTGTGTCTAAACCTGTACCAAAGGTTCATGGATGGACGATGATTCATTTTAAAAATGAATACATAAAATTTAAAATATATTTAAGAAAAAGGTTTAGGTTAAAAACGAGGCTAGCTCTTTCCTTAAAAATGTCTCCAGGTATAGTGTTCCTTTGTGTCCTTGTTGTATTAGACAGCTAAAATATTCTTGCTTTTTCTAAATACTATCCAGCCTGTCCTTGGATTTTCACATTAGAGTCCAGTCCTTTAAAGAGCCACAAACTGTCCTTTCCAAATCAAGAATATTAGCAACACTTCTGCTTGTTTTGTTGGGTTGAAGAGGAACTTAGTGTATGCTAAGCGTCACAAGAAACCACAGTCCACTACCCTCTCTGTGTCGCCTGTGCTAACTATGGGCTCCTTTGAAAGCAACACACAGAGGAAGAACATGATAAACAGCACACACACACACAGAAGAGGCAGGACATGTCTGCTGAAGAAAAATGTAAAGTAGGCAAGGTGTTCAGGATGGGATAACATTAACAGTTAGGGGCTGATGTTTTCCTCTATGGTATAACTGATTTGTATTGAATGAAATCACTGATGCTTTGTTTTTTATTCATATTTTTGAGAATTCCACTGACTCGTCCACTCGGCCTGCCATTTTCTTTTTATTTTTAATTTTTAAATATCCCCTACTTCCACCTCTTCGGCTAAATTAAATCCCACCGTATGGGGATTACGCAGCTCTGCTGCATTTAAAATGACGGCAGGGCTAGCTAAATCTGCCAAACATGTGAACGATTCCATCATATTTCTTCTCAAAATTTGTCCTTGGCTAGGTCTGCACCCTTAACCCGATGTCCATCCTCACAGCAAATGCTTACTGCGTACCCCCATGGTAGCACTCGTCCTAGCTAGCACTCAATTTCATGCTCATTGCTCTAATCCTAGTTCTCGCACTTTATTTGCAAATACTTCACTCATGCTCCTCCTAACAATCGACTACACCCATTAGCGACCCCCCCGATCTTCATCTGCATTCTACGCCCCGTGCCACATGCGACAGGACACTTTTCACTATACGCAGACCATTCGCCTGGAGCTGCATTTCCTCGTAACTTTTTTTTTTTTTTTTTTTTACGAGCTCCATCGCACAGCCATCTGTCTTCATCCCGCCCCGTGATTCATGTTAGTCAGATTGTTTCACCCGTCTTCATATCTGAATAGGACACCTCCACCACTGGCGGTACTGTCTTTCGACTTGAAAACATCCCCTGCTTGCATGGAATTCTTGCACTGCCATGTCCTGTCTTTATACCTCTTTTGCACTTTATGTTGTGCAGTATGTAGCACATCATCAAGTCACTGTGTAAATGTAGTATGTGAAGTATATTGTCTAGGGAATATGTAAATGTTATATGTGAAGTATATCATCTAGTCAATGTGTAAATTTAGTATGTGAAGTATATTGTCTAGTCCAGTGCATTTAAATTTTTTGAGCCAGGGCACATTTTTTACATTAAAAGTATCCCACGGCACGCCACCAACCAAGAATGTTACAAAATGACACTCTGTAGCCTTGTTTTTTAAACCAATTAATTGAAATTGGATAATTCCCCATGGTACACCTTAAAATCTCTCACATTGAAAATCACTGGTCTAGTCAATGTGTAAATGTAGTATGTAAAGTATATCGTCTAGTCAATGCGTATTTGTAGAATGTGAAGTATATTGTCTAGACAATGTGTAAATGTAGCTGACATTTTATCCCACTTGTACACGTCTATATTGATGGACTGACAGTCATGATCTCTCAAACCTCTCGCTACGGCAGTTTTTCATAAATGAAGTCCGTGAACTTTACCCAGGCAAACGCTCTCTCGCAAAGTTCTGGCTTAGTTCTAGCTTTTTCAGACGGTCTTCACCTTCTGTTCAGGCCATTCCTACATGGACGCAGGTTATTTGCCTGCTATTCAGTGTGGAGCTGCTCCATGTATGTTAATAATGCTGGTTCTTGTAACCTTTTGCAGTTATGTATAACTTAACTTGTCTTTAATATTGACCAATCTTCCACAGTACTCATTTTGGCAGGAATTACCCTCTGCTTTTCTGTGGTGTTTGTCTCCCTCTTCTCGATCTCTTTCTGCCATCGACCTGACACAGTTTGAGTGAATGTGTCCTTTGAAGGATTCTGGTTATGGTCCAGGGATTAATTATTAATTTGCTTTCAAACTGAGTTTATTGTAACAATTGAATACTACTGAGAACAATTTTAGAGCAGATAGTTTATCTGAAGGCATTTCTTTGTGATTTGAAAATATGGCAGCTTGTTAATAACTAAAAAAAATGTAATAACAACAGGAACAAAATTCTAAATGTTCTACAGGTTTCATCTGGACACTCTGTTTTCTTCTCGCAGTCCAAAAATATGTGGTTAGGTGAGCTGACATCTCTAAATTGCCCTTTCTGGGTAGCCTGCAATTGGTCCCCCCTTGTTCTGTTTCCTGTGACAGGCTGCAGCTTCACCACAATCCAGCATCATATCAGCTGGAAGATGTATGGGATAATCTCAAACAAAAATGTGGTGGATGTGATTTCTCAGAAGTTCCAGAATCATAAATCTGGAATCAAACAAATCAGTATACAGACATCCATCCATCCATTTTCCAACCCGCTTTTTCCTGTCAGGGTCGCAGGGGTCTGGAGCCTATCCCGGAAGCTACGGGCACGAGGCACACTCACACACCATTCACTCACACATGTACACCTATGGGCAATTTAGGAACTCCCACAACACACACATGGAACTGGACAGGATTCGAACCCCGGTCCCTGAGGTGTGAGGCGACAGTGCTAACCACCGCACCACCCCCTATACAGACATTATTAGTAATTATCAGCAATATCTTCTTGGTACAGTACATCCACCTTACACTCAAACTATACCAGTGCCATTTTGATCAGACAGCTATAGTGCATGCCTGCTTCAGCCAACCCTCACCAAACTTGGACAAATACTGCAGGAGGGAAGTATGGAAGGACCCTCTAAGTTTGGCCCCAATCGGGCAATAGGGGGCAGTACAGCAATTGAATTGTGTACCTTTCATACTTTTTTGTGTTATGAATAATGGGGTCATGTGGGGGCTCATGAAGTATATCATAGTAATCACATTGGTGACAGCACGTCTGGCGTAACATTCCATGTAACATCCCCCCCCCCAACAACACTGCAAGGTTAATCTGAATATGCAACAAAGTCTAAGTTCACACAGGCATTATAATCTATATATGACCTAGACCTACCAAACTATTCCTACCCACTTCTAAGACCACCTGACCCAAACCAGACATTCTACACTGATGGTTTCTACAGTACATTCTGGTCTATATCTCATGACCCTTTATGTCTAGACTTGAAATTCTCCAACCTACCCCAGCAGTATTTACTGCTGTCTAATATTTAATACACTGGCCGCTGGTGAGCATCGTTACTCCATTTTCCATCAGTATTGATGCAGTGTTTCTATGCCATGAATGACATTCCTACCCTTCTCTTTGGACCCCCTCAGTCACGGCTTGCAGATATTATTATTATTATTATTATCATTATTACTACCAACAACAACAGCTGTTTAATTATTATTGTTTATACTTACCTACAAATTTGACTTAAGACGGGCTTTAGGGAGCGGATCTCGTTCGCAAACTGGGGACTGCCTATACAGTTTCAAATGGAAAATCTGAAATGCTTTTGCGTGATACTTTTACTATAACTTACGTCCTATTCACCCCATCCTGCCTTCTCCTTTATTTCCCGTCCTTTTCATTCGGTCGCACCGCATTTCCGCGCTTCGGGCTTGAGCCGCGGCACCTGCTCCGGCGCGCCGCTCCTGTTTACCGCTGTTATGCTTCGCCGGGTTCGGCGTGTCAGCCCGGGGCTTGGGCGCAGTGCGCGCTTCGGGGCGGTGCGCCGCCGGGGCTCTCATTGTGTGAAAGCTTTTACGTGCTCAGTAAAAGCATCCACTCCCCCGTCCCCCCTCATCTCTCAGCGCTGATAGCTGGGGGCTTTGGCTGGTCCCTGACATTTTGTAATTATAGCAGGCAGACGCTGTTTGTTTGTTTGGGTTTGAGTGTGCGTGCCGGGCCCTGTGCATCTGCGCAGCGCAGTAAGACAAGACTGAGTATTTATTTATTTTGCATTAAAACCCGTCAATCGCTTATAATGATGCTTAATTTTAATACCTGTTAGTGGTTTGACCGTCCAGGCACCCATGTTCCGCTTGTTCTAAACAGGGTCACATGGTTAGGGAACCAATGGGCACAAATCAGGGGTTTAAAGTATATTTTCAAATATATATTGATTGTATCCAACTGATTAACTTTTTTATTGTACATTTAATTGCATTGCAAGTATAGTTACACTTTTTGTCATTTCATTACAAATCATGGTGATTATATTTGCTATAACACGACTGAGCAATCTCTTGGCAGTCTGTATTTGTAAGAATGCATATTACATTATTATGTTTCATCTTTTTTTCCCCTCAGTGAACCATGATATTTTTACTATCTTTCTTTTTTACTTTTCTTTTTTTCCCTCTCAGAACCATCATAAACAACACTTATCCAGTAGGTAATGCACCTTCTTGGAACACTATTTATCAGCAGCTGCTACCACTGTGTGTGTACTACTAAGTGTTTGTGGGGGGTCCTTCCCACTAACCATTATTTATTTCCGCAACGTATCCTGCCACCAGTGTCCTGACCCTAACACAGTTTTGTATTTTCAAGCAGCCAACCATGCATCCATCCATCTTATAAAACCACTTATCCTGGTTGCGGTCATAGGGTATGCATTGTATATATTGTACTGCACTGTAAATATTACTTGTATGTTGTATGTACTGCCTGTCTATAATGTGAAACTTGCTGTAGAAAAGTGATTTCCCCCTGGGGACCAGTAAAGTATACCTGTCAACTGACCTACCTGCCTGCATACTTACTTAAGGGCTCGGTGCCGAATAGTCCGAATTTCTCTTCTCAGTTTTTCTGGCCTGGGGGTAGTGTGGTGGTCACACATGTTGTTGGCAGCCTGGTGCAAGGTGTAGGAGAATGGAGGGAGGGAATGTGCGCCTAAGTTGAAGTCTCGTGCCGCCTTTCATTATTTATTCAGCGGACATAGAACTATCCAGAAAGCAGCGGAATGGGCAACCGGTCAAGTTTAGGGAGTTTTTCAGCCCTCGTCTTCCAGGTCTAGCATCCAGCACATTTTATACAAAATTAGTAGCGAATGTATACTTCTGGCAGCCAGCAGTGACTTGCTGGGTAATTATTTATATAAAACATTTCGTTGCCGTCCAGTAAAAAACATGTATCTCCGAAAATCCATTATTTCAGGAGTGTGCATGGGGGAAAGAAACACAATTTCTCAGAAACTGCTTCAGAGAATAAACCTAAAACAAAGTAATGAGACATGTTAGCAGCACAAGCAGAGACATATGTTTAAACGGGCATCAGTAAATCATTTGTTTTAAATGGACTTATGTGGATTGTTGTCAGCCAGGCGAATATGTCAGTGTCATGAAGATACAAAGTTATCTCTCTGTATGTCACAAATAACAATAATATTAGCTAGTTACTGTAGTTGTCTTGTTATCAGTGCTCAGCTGTTACAATTAATGATATTCAGTAATCCATGCAAACAAAAATAAAATATTGAATACAACTGATAACTAGTACATTCATACAAGTACTAATTAAATAGATGACTTAATAAAGCATCGTTTCATTGGTCAATTTGATGTCAAACACTATCGACACAGAAGAGACTGGATGTACTGCATCTATAGTAAATAGTCACAATCATCAAAAGGTGGACATTTACAGTTTTCATTGGTCAGCAGCTCCTGATTATTGGCTGTTTGTGTTAAGATACACATTCTGAGGTGTTCCAGTAGGGCACATCCTTTGTAATAATAATCTTGAGTAATACTGACAGTGCATAACTTGCTATACAATCCAGCAGTCACTGTGTAAAGAACCAGTCTTGCAACAACCATTAAACTGTAGCTAGCAAAGGCCAGTATAAAACAATTCTTGCATAAGTATCATGTCCTGGGCAGAGCGTAATGTTCAGGTGAAGAGGTTTTAGGATTAATAGTTCTATCAGTTTAGAGATGCTGGCAAATACCCTTCACTTGTTGAAATGGCAACTAGGAATTTCACTATGAAGTATTACTTTTAAAAGAATTACTATGTTTATGCTTTGTTTAGTAGGTACAATTTATATATGGTATCACTGGTTGGTTCAAAGGCAATATTAAGTGCATACTTCAAATGTGCATGCAAATGATTGATATGTTGTTTATCCTTTTGGTTTCGGATATTGGTTTGCCTTGGAGGTGTAGATTAATCTTGTGAATGAATAAGCATTCTAGGTTTGTGATCTCAGTGTGAAATTATATCTTCACAACTCGGTGAAAACTGACGCATCCTTTTTCATAAAGTTTTGGGATCATCATTCCTTTGAGCCCAGCACTTCAAAGACCAATAGGGCAGATCTTAATGAGATCATTTAGCTTTTCTCTCATAGATCTCCATCCAGGTACCTGCTCCATATGCAGGGGAGAGTTTATTGTTTCTGGGGGCCCCTTCAAGCCCAGGTTTTTCAAAACACTCAGTAAATAGCTAGCAAGTACAGTCTCTCATTTATGGGCTGTGTTTAGCTAGCTAGGCTTTAGCTAGCTAGTTGGCTAGCATAACATGCTACTTCAGCATCTCCTAGATAAGGAAGGTGTTTATTTAATATTTAGTGTAGTAACTGTTGCAAATGCATGGTTTCAGTGATGGTAAACACCAGCACTGTTCATGTACATTCATGTACCATCGATAATTTGCAGGCGACACTGAAATAATTAGTAGGGGTTTAACTATTTGGTATTTTTTTAACCAGCTACTATATTGATTATATTTAAGATTAGATTAGATTAAGATTAGAGTCTAGTAATCAGGCAAAATAAGTATTTTAAGTGTGAGAATAAGTGAAATGCCAACCAGGTCTTTGAAAAAGCATGAATAAGTGGTGAGCGTGCTCAAAATGCTGCAAATCTTTGCCTGCTCGGGTAAAAAT
Source organism: Petrocephalus schoutedeni (assembly GCA_026780765.1). Classification (NCBI taxonomy): domain Eukaryota; kingdom Metazoa; phylum Chordata; class Actinopteri; order Osteoglossiformes; family Mormyridae; genus Petrocephalus; species Petrocephalus schoutedeni. The sequence continues at coordinate 7,187,228 of JAODKL010000051.1, forward strand.
GCTTTAGCCATTTTTAGCCTTATAAAGTTGTCCATAAGAGATTATGGTTTACTGAAAAATAGATTTTACATTTATTCGAATGTCTCTTTAAATAGAGAAAATTGGTTGTGACTGTGTTATAATCAGATCTGTTTCCTGCAACTTTTTTTAGAACGTATTAAAACATGCATGTGAACTCAGACCAAGATCTGCATTTTATTGCATATCTCTGCAGTCCAGACAACAATCCAGAATGTACAAGAATCACATTGTCAAGGTATATTAAAATATGCCAATACATTGTCTCTGTTTGTATTGACCATCAGTTAGGTACTCCCAGTTTACAGAGGGATTGCAAAAAGATTTGTATTTTTACCTTTCCAATACTAGTGGACAGAATGAGATTTTTCCTGAATTTTGTTCAGTGGGTACAATTAAGATAAGGTATTACTGGTTGGTTCAAAGGCAATATTTAGTGCATACTTCAATTGTGCGGTTTGTAACCTGTCAATGAATTGTAATGTCTCTAAACTAAATATATTGCAGATTTGTAACAACACAAAATAAAGGTTTTTTTGATGGATATCATTAATGCTATGAGTTGCTTCAGCCACCTTTCATATCCAGGTTAATAAATTGAAAAAAAAAACACTGGAATGGAGCAAAAGGTCCACTCAAGGCCCACACAGGTTGTCATCGACTTATGACCGATGCGACCTAGCATCCATACATTCATTCATCTTGTGCTCGGGTACAGTACAGTATACATTCATATCCGTTTGTGTCTTCGCTGCTTATAATTATAATGAACAGGTTATAACAATGATGAACTTAGAAAATATTGATAAAAAGGTTAAAAAAAAACACTTAAAGATGGTATAATTTAATTATACAGTATACTATATGTATGCGTATAGGCTGAAGGGCTGACTTATGAGCAAATCAGCCGCTCAACAGTAGATGACGACCTGTATAATTTATTTATTTTTTTCCTGACCTGTCATTTCACATTTCAGCATCTTCTAACTCTACGTCTCACTTCCTCCCAACAAAACATCTCCCAGATACACAGGGAGTGTGCGCCTACACATACTGTACAGTCTCTGTATGAGGTTGTAGGGTCAACCCTGTACTTTTGAAAGCATGTTAACGTCAGAGTGCCACTTGATGTGTTCATCAAGTCAGAGTTATACATAACTCCCCAGTTTATATGGCTATGCTTACGCAAGAAAATATAAATACATTATATACATTGAAACTTGAAGAAATATAAGATAAATTGATAGCACTGGAATGGATTGTACAATTATGTAATCTAGTAGCATCTGCTAACTGCAGTGCAAACATGTCTGCATGCCAAATCTCAATGGAGAGACGGGCAGGTGAGCTTAACACCCTGTAGAGCAGGGGTGGCCAAACTTATCCCTAAAGGGCCAGTGTCTATGCAGGTTTTTAGGATACGGTTTTGGTCTGCTCTTCACAGCCTGGTGTGAGGACTCTTAATCCAACCAGTCCTATAATTAGCGATCTAATTTGTGAGTTGCAGCAAAACCTGTATACACAACGGCCCTTTCTGGATAAGACTGGCCACTTCTGTTGTAATCGCTCACATTCAGAGGTGGATAGTTCTGGTGCAGAAAGTAAAAATCCAGACCAAGATTTTGTTAAACCAACCAGTATAAGCAGGAGTACAAAGAGCCACCGTCACAGGGCACTCAACTGGTTGGTTGAAACAAAATCTCAGTCTGGATTTTTACTTTCTGGACCTGGACTATCCACCTCTGCTCACATTCCATGGTGTTAGCTTATTTGTGAGTTTCGCAGATAGTTTAATTTGAACATATTTGCTATATGGTGGAGTTACAGTCAGGATTTATGATGGATTTGTTTTAGCTGTTTGAAAGGCATGCGATCTCCATTTGTCCAAACTCCGAAAATGTGTTCTTATCAAAAAACACCAGTTTGTTAACATCACCTGTGGATCAAAAGTCATTTTGTCTACACTATATTCCACTGCTAATCCTTTAATCCCTATTGCTGCTAATTATCAGTATCAACACTCAGAGAGAATCCAAACTATTTCAAATCATTTTAAGGAGTATCTTATCTGTAAGAAACACATTGTAGAATTATTCATGTAAAAAGGTTTAAAAAACAGTCTGCAATTACATTTTAACAGGAATATGCACATACATACCTGTGCTTTATTTATGAATAAATGAATCTGATGCAAAATTAGATTCAGTCTGTTGTATCAGTTGTTTCCATTTACAGCACATGCAAAAATACTATAAAAACCAGTTTTATTTCTGTAAAGTAAACTAGTGCGTATTACTATCATCAAAGAGAGACACAACTTTTCAACCTTTATATTTTACCATAAGGGCTATAGCAAAATGAAACCTTTAGGAACAGGGTGATGTAATCAGAGATCACTAATAATTACTAAAAGATGTACACACATAATAATAATATTCAGTAATATTCAGTGGTTATTTTACTAGGTACAGCTAGATCAGATTAGATGTATTAATCCAAGAGGGGAATACTTATACAGGTGTACAGAAGCAATTCCGTAGCAGACAGATGAACATACATTTAGTACAGAACTGTTAAGGTGCAATTTCAGCAAACATAGCTAGCAAGTTACAGTATGTGCCACATAACAGCATTTTGGTCAGTGACCAACCGCATATACAGTGGTGGTCAGATAAGATTATAACAAAGCTGGAAAATTCCTATCGCCTAGTGATGTATGGCATCAAAGTGCCATACATTACTCACGTTTTTGTAATGATGCTGGTGTAAACAAACCAGGCTGCCAGTCGTATAAAAGTTTATCACGTACAGTTATGTACGGTACATAATGCTCGATAATGATAATAAACAACTATGTTACTGGTTTATATATTTACTACTGTATTGTATTGTACTGTACTGTCATTATTTTAGGGTGTCCCCTTTCTACTTATAAAAAGTTCACTTTAACCCAGGTTTGTAGTAGGCTGTCCCATCTAGGTTAGTGTAAATACACTGTATGAAGGTCACGGAACGATAAAATAGCCTAACCACACATTTGTCAGAACTTATCGCTGCGTTTGGCGATACATGACTGTACTGGGTTGGGCCAGACCCCCCCCAGTAGAACTCCAGAAGTACTTGAAGTGATGATGAGTTGTGGGTTCAGAGAAACACACCGCGGTGGTACTGAGTTGTTATTTTTGCACTTGTGGCCTTCCAGTTAGCTTTAACGAGTCTAGCAATTCTCTTCTGACCTCTCTCATTAGCAAGGTGTTTTCAGCCCCAGAACTGCTGCTGACTCGATGCTTCTTTTTTTTTTTTTTTTTTGTTTATTTCACCATTTTCTGAAAGCTCTAGACACTGTAGTGGGTGAAAATCCCAGGAAGGTGGTTGTTTCTGAGGTGCTGGAACCACCACATCTGGCACCAAGAATCACACCGCGTTCAAAATCGCTTAGATGACACATCTTACCGATTCTAAAGCTTAGCTAGCTTGCAAATGAACCTCTAGACCCTGTCTGTGTGCTGTATATGTTCAGTTTCAGGCTTCCGGTTTACTGCTTGGAGCAGGCGGCTGTTTGCATTAACAGGCCAGTGTACCTTGTGAACTACCTACAGAATGACAGCATACAGTGACTTGCAAAACAATTCAGACCCGTTTAGCCATTTTAACAGAATCCTACATTGCAATTACTGTTATTCATGATATTTTTTATTTCAAAGCACTGACAATTCTATTTTTGTAATGTGGAACTGTTTTTATGTGGGAAATATTCTTAAAAAAAATGAATTATGCTGTTTACCACAAGTATATACCCCCCAGATGGCTGAGATGCTTAAATAATATTATGCGCGATGTAAATACAAATATTGGGGCTGGTACTTTAGAAGCTCTTGCAGAGATTGATTAAACCATTCAGAGTACAAAGGAAGCAACAGTGACGACAGCCTGATATCCAAATGGCAAAGACAGTGAGAGATACTGAGAGGCGATGCCTGATTTCAATCCTAATAAATAAGTAGGAGAGAATTTTAACCAGTGGCCGCCATTGATGA
>JAODKL010000051.1:7196274-7206876 GCA_026780765.1 Petrocephalus schoutedeni
GTGGGTGCTATGGGTCCTAATAACCGCAAGAGGCCCTAGCACCCTGAACGCTAAAAAGGTCAACAAGTGTTGTACCCGCTCATAAAGAAACTTAACCCATGGTTGTCTAGCTGTATAATTTTCCATCTTCATTTATGTGCAGGCAGAGTAGCCACGTCTTTATTGGAGACTTGAGCAAGGTCCTAAAACCCCTGAAAAATGCTCTAGGGGGCGCTGGATGGATGTCCCAAACCTGTGGTCAGACCCTCATCTTCACACTTATCTCCCTCGGTTTGTGTGTATGTTGTAAAAAGGAGAGCAAGATGGGATATGCGACAGTCCAATGTACCTGCGGGTGTACTTGCATAAATGGCAAATAATAGCTTCATTCATAATTATAAAAAAAAAATGCTTAAACTCACTCTGACTTCTTGCTAAAAAGTATGGGGAGAAAAGTAAGAATACATTGTCCCTTCATTAAATACTCTCCCTTAATATCTCAAATGTATTTGTGGAACATTTGACTGTAGGCCTTCTCTATCTCACTGTGCATCATGGATAAAAAGCAGTGTTTTTGGTTGAGTGTGCTGTGCTCGTCTAATTGTTCATTCTAACCACTTACCGTGGTCAGAGTTGCACAGGGACAGTCTGGAGCCAATCCCAGTCACCCTGGACAGGATTCCAGGGCAGACATATGCACACATTTACAAATGCTATACAGATGCTAATTAGCCTAGCTGCACGTCTTTGGGCTGGGTGGGGGTGTTTCTGGAACACCCAAAGGAAACCTACTGTACCCTGGATGAAGATGTAGACTCCACACAAGGAACGGCAACAGTAGTGCTTGTAACTGTGTAGTGGCATAAGTTGCTGAGGCTAAATGCTACCGCTAAACGCCCAAATTTTTTTCAGTATTGGCTTGATAACCCTGCTTTACCGTCAGTCCACTTTCTCCTTGCAGCTTTTCTGTAATGTGCCTTAATCTTTCAGACAGCTACAATACACCATGGTTGAAGCAAGGTATTTCTAGATAAGGAAGACATTAACCTGAAAGTGTAAAGATAATTGGATCGGATATCACCTACAACATTGATGCCCTCCCCAACCCCTAATTTATGGATGCTTTGTTTGTTGCTGAGCTATGATGAACAGAACCCCTTTCATTAATTTATTAACTGTCAAAAGGATATTGCAGACTACCTTGACTATAATAAGCAATTGTCAATGTGACAATCGTGCAGTAAGTGACAACGATTGGTGCAGAATAATATGAAAGCAGCCTTTTTTAAAAACCTTTTTTAATAGCATATTTTATACTGGACCCCTATGTGCTGCTCTTTCAAAACCAGGATGGCTATGCTAGCATATCAGCATTATCCTAACAATAAACGGAAAAACAAATGTTTATTAATGGAAATGCAGCTAATGTTACAGTCCACATACTCTGTTGAGTACACACTGGGGCCACTTTGTTGGGTACTCATCCATAGTATCGGGAAAACCCACCTAAAGGGTAGACGGAATGAGCTGTGCATTCAGAGAAGCCTTTCCACACAGCCGCTGCTGTACTGGGCTGTTATTTTTTGCATTTGTGGCCTTCCTGTTAACTTTAACGAGTCTGGCCATTCTCCCCTGACCTCTCTCATTAGCAAGTTTTTCAGAACCCAGAACTGCCGCAGACTGGATTTAATTTTGTTTACTGAACCATTCTCTGCAAACTCGGTATGCTGTAGCGCATGAAAATTCCAGAAAGGAGGACATTTCTGAGATCCTGAAACTACCACATCTGGCACCAACAATCACATCGTGCTTAAAAATCGCTTGGATCATGTCTCTTAGCCGGTGTAACGCCTAGCTGCACAGCAGCTGAGCCTCTTGACGTTGTCTGCATGCTGTAGCTGTATGTATTCAGTTGTAGCGTCATGATTCACTGTTTGGGGAAGCAGGCTGTTTGCATTAAGTGGCCTCTAAGTACGTGTTGGTTTTATGTGATTTTTTTAAGCACCTAGATTTGAAGAACAGGCTTTAAATCTTTAAGTGCCCAACAGCAAACATCTGCACATGAATTCAGCCCCAATCATGCAATAAAGCACCCTGCCTGCAGGTGACGCTGTTTTTCCAAACAATAAAAGCACAGCTACCAATGCTAGCCCTATAAAAAGAGGTTAGCCAAACATTCTGATATGTGTCTGTGTTTTCTACTTCTAGTAAAGTGCTGACTCTTTTGACAGTTCTACGGAATATGTGCTGCTGGGGCTTTGCTTTAGACTCCTAGTCGAGAAGGAGCACCTGTGGTGTCCCTAAACCTCTCAGTGACTAGAGAGATGCCTAGAAGTTATAAAATCATTTTTACAGCACATGCTGACCTCCGTCGGGTGCAATGCCCATGGCCAATCCCGGGGTCTGCAAGCAACCTGCCAATAACCCGGCAGCCTCCGCGAGCTCGACAGCTGTACCATCATTTACCAGCAGTCCCCGTTCCCCCGTGGACTCGAAAGGGGGGAAACTAGGAGCGAGTTTCTGGCCAAGTGTGAATCCCACAGGCTCTCAAAACCGCGCACCCATGCGCCCTCCTTCAGTCGACGATGTCATTCGTCTGAAGGATGGCAGACATGGTGCCTCAGCATCCAGGGGTAGATTTCATTCCTTTCCATCTTTGACGTTCCTACTAACCGAAAGACGCAGAGGGAGGCTTCACAGCTGACTGCATCACGTACCACCAGATCCAGCTGCTCCATGGTACTTACTCTTCAGGAGTGGTGCCCTCAAACCCATTAGGACCCGTTCGACTAATTCGGCACAAATAATGGTCCCACTCTTCAGTCTGATACGCTGGAAGCATGTTGTAACCGCACTGCCTGCTCAGAGAGCAATCTAAATGTGTGACTGATAAGCCGTAATGGCTGCCCATTACAGACATGACTAATAGCCACATACATTGTGCTAACTACAAAGGGACAGTTTTAAAAAAATGCAGAAAATACTTCTCAAATCGGGTGACACATTACAATGTGGTCCTCAGAGCTGTTTGATTTTTGTGCCAGGGTGATTTTTTTTTTTTTTTAATGGTCTGACATTGATATCACAGAGAAAGGCAATTTATAAGATCAAATAATAATTCCATTTCTTAAAATGGCATTCAAAGGACTGGCAAAACAAAAACACCATAGTGGAAATCAGGTGGTGGATATTAACATATTATATTTTCCTCGTGGCTGCATATAAATTCAGCTGGTGTTGTAGAGGTTATGAATCCTGGCAGAATTGTAAGCAATAATTTTCAGTTTCATAATGCAGGATGAGGATGTATGTAATTTTAAACTGCATCAGTGAAATACTTCACTGCAGAAATACATAGGTTTCTGACAATTAAGGCAATAACCTGGTTATTTATCATGTTACACCACTAGACAATTAGCATACATGAATTTACATGATTAGTGTGATGTGTTATGTCCCACTTAAAGTCACCAAGTACAAATATGTACAGTAGTTCCTTAATCACCCTAAACATGTTACTTAACTAAAGAATGTTCCATATACAAAAGTGTCCCAATTGGACTGAATTTAGCTATTTGGCTTGTGGTGAACGTTGTGCTTTCAGACCCATTGCTTTCACACCGAGGTCCGACAACAGTACCACAAAGTAACGGGAAACCAGCGATATTAAAAGTGAGCAAGATAGTCACAGCTAATGATGATACAGGTTAGCATCATCCATCAACATCACAACTGACAATCGTGATTTTTATTTTGGGTAGATAGGACTTGCAAATTTAATTCTATTTTTTGATGTTTTATGTTTTGTTAATTTATGCAACTCAGATCTCTGTCAGTAATTTAACCTGTGAGTTTTTTTTCCAACCATTTGCTTAATTTGGAATAGATTCCAACAAGCATCTCCGTGTTAGATTTTCAAACTTCTCCACATACGCTATATGGACAAAAGTATTGGTACACTCATCATCAATAGTCATCAATATGCATACCAAGACATTTTGGACAATTCTATGCTTCCATATTTGTGGGAACAGTTTGGGGAAGGCCCTTTTCTGTTCCTGCATGACTGTGCCCCAGTGCACAAAGTAAGTTCCATAAAGACTTGCCCTCAACCCCATCAAATACCTTTGGGACGATCTAGAACGGTGATTGCAAGCTAAGCCTTCACATCTGTCATCAATGCCTGACCTCACAAATACTCTTCTTGATGAATAGGCAGAAATTCTCAGAGATTCATTTCATAAACTTCAAAGCAAAGCCTTCCCAGTAGAGTGGCAGCTGTTATAGCTGCAAAGGGGGGACCAGCTCCATATTGATGCCTATGGATTTAGAATGGGATGTCATTAAAGTTCCTGTAGGTGTAATGGCCAGGTGTCCCAATACTTTTGTCCATATAATATACATCCATGTTCTAAAGCCTCAGACGGACCACAGAAAAACATTTTAAGAACACTCCCAATGTGGTTCTGACCTTGTGCTCCAGATCATTGTGATGAAGACTGGAAAATTTCTGATCTAGTAACTACTAACAGGATTTCCAGTCCCTGCTGGTTCATTCCCTTACCATGATATTTCCACTATACTTACTTGGCTATAGGAATGGTTGACCTGCTTTGCTGAGCCTGCTGTTTCTTTGTCAGCATCTGAGCTTGGATCTAACCACATTTGTTTTGCTACATTTACACAGGGTTACTCAGGTGCTTTATTACTAATTCCATCCAGGCTTTCAAGTGGTTTAGTATTAGAAATCTCTTCATCCTTACCACCTCGTAATACAGTTGGATTAGTTTTGTGATATTTTAGAGTATTTTTCACTGAGGCACATTTTCTTCTGACCACTGAACTCTGTGGCTCTTTCTGAATGGTTTGCTGGTGGCCTAAGCTCACTCCTTTACCAGAGAGACACTCAGATCCAGGCAGGGTGGTTCAATACACCCTACATTTATGGTCACTGAAGCAGGCTGCTCCCACAGACGTATTCAAAACATCTGTATTTGGAGCCTACACCTTCTGTGCTTTTCAGCAATTCTTTCTTAATTCCATCGGTTATTTTGTGTGTGCGTCTTAAAATGTTTCTCACTGAGAAAAAAAAATTGAGGTTACTTACATCGCACAGTGTAGGTAGTAGATGAAGAAGATTTCATTGACTTTCAACGGAGAATAATTGTCTCTGTGCGTCTGGCAGTCGTGCCAGATGACAGATGGAGAAGATATAGGTATGTGTGAAAAGGACCCAAAGTCAGCTGAAGAAAAATAAGATGCTCCTTCGTCAAAGGTTAAAAGAGAAACGGAATACCTTAAAGTATAACTCATGGCCAATAACAGAGGGGGATATATGAGCAACAGTGTGTAATGTTCACATCTACAGCCTGGTCATCTTATACAATCCTGTAAGGCTTTCACCAAGCAAGACAGCAAACAGCAGCTCATAGCGAGGGGAGAGATGTAAGGAATTCAATTCAATTTAAGGCGCTTTACATGGGTGAGTTGTGATACATTATCGCATCTTTAAGAAAGATTAATGCAAAACAGGGAAAATGGCAATGGAGGAGAGGAACAAAAAACTTCAAAAGTAGGGTAGAGAAAAACCTCTGGGGGTCCAAGGTCAACTAGCTCACCAACCCCCCCCGGGCATCCTAACATGACTGGGAAAGGAAGAGTGGGCTTGCTTGCTAAAAGAAAGGTGTAAATGGTGGGCAAGGGAATAGAGACTTTAATTGGTTATAGGAGTGGAGATTAGACAAAATGTTGGGAAGGCGTGGAAGAATAAGGCAGCCATTTTGGTATCAGCACAAGAGAAAATGCACAGGAGAACAGATGATGAATCTTGAAAAAGACTATAAGCTGGCACACATTCAGTCATCAGGGCCACAAGCCAGTCTTCTAAAATTGAAAATAAGGCACATGTGAAATGAATTAAAACACATGATCTAAATACTAATACTTCCTTCCCAAATGCACCTGGTTTAAAGATCCAGCAAAGATGCACAATGCACTTATGCATTTTCTGAGTTCATTGTATACTTATTCCAATATTTTATATGATATAGCATTCTAAAGCATAATCTACAATGCAACTGTGCAACTCATTATATTTCCACCCTCAGTGATAATTGTATATAATTAAGCAATTTAAAAAGTCTCTGTCTATAATTAATATTTGTCAAATTACTTCCATGAGATGTAGCATGCAGTACTTTTTAAAAGCATATTAACGATGGTAGAAAGCTCTGTTGAAGAAGTCTGTCTAAGCTTTATTCAACTGGTTGTTAACTTGGCAGGAAAGATCACGATTTATTTGTTTATTTGTTAAACTTTTGTATTAAGATGTGTACGGCTGTTCTTGTCTTGTGAAATCAATGCAATGCATTGAGTTTAAATTCCACAAAACAGGATTCCTTGCATTCAGGTTATAGCCCAGTACATATTCGTCCAACCATCCATCCATAATTCATCCATCCATCCATATCCCATTGCTTGTTCTAGTCAAGGTCATGGGAAGGTACTTCAGCCTACCCCTGACAGTTCAGAACCAAAGGCTGGCATTACACTCAGTTTGGGTTCACCTAACTGCACCACACGAGTAGAACATATGAACTCCATACAGAACACCTGATGCAACACCTGGTGTATCACCTGATGTAACATCTGGTGTATCACCTGATGTAACATCTGATGCAACATATGGCATAACATGTGATGTAATACCTGACATAACACCTGATTTAACATCTGTTGCAACATGTGGCATGACACGTGATGTAATACCTGACGTAACACCTGATTTAACATCTGTTGCAACATGTGGCATAACACGTGATGTAATACCTGACGTAACACCTGATTTAACACCTGATGCAACACCTGGTATAACACCTGATTTAACATCTGATGCAAATGTGGCATAACACCTGATGTAATACCTGATGTAACACCCGATGTAACACCTGATTTAACATTTTGATGTAACATCTGGCATAACACCTGATGTAACATTTGATGTAACACCTGACTCAGGAGGTAGCAGTGGTACCCACTGAGTCATTGTCCCTGAGGGTGCAAACATGCAACACATGGTGTTGTAAAATGACATATTCATTGCTGAAAGCGGTGCCTACCCTGTTTGAGCAGGTCATATATATCAGTATAAATTTCCCATACCTGCTATGGAATGTCCAAGACTTCATTTTACCCTGCTGTTCTATGCCTATAAGTTCCCTCCAAGTAGATTTGACATCAAATTGTTGTTTCAAAGAAAGGCTGGTGACCGTACGCTGATACATTTATTTGGGAAAGACGGACATCTGATTTAACAGAACAATGTAGTTGTGTGCTTCTTTTCAATAAATAAGATGTATTCAGAGCAATTAAAAAAGATTTTGAATTTATCGATTGCTTCGTGGGGAATGTTTTTTTGTTTTGTTTTGTCCAGCAGGATTGCAAAAACAAATTGCGTGTTTTCTGTGCCAGCACTACAAGAGGCAGGGACACGCCTTGCAAGCATAGAAAGTGCATAACGTCGCAAGACGGAAGGATCCAGTGAGGAGTCAAAGAGAGTTCAGTAAGGTTGGGTTCGGGATATGAAAACCCAGCACACTGAAGACATGTACAGCTGGAGTGTATCGTGGGTAGACAAGGCAACTGTACCAGCTATCCGCTGCGAGGGTGCACTTCATAATTCATAATAGAGCACAGCGTGGGTACCCTTCTTCCCAGCACCACCACCTCCAAGGAGTGCAGACTCAGTTCTACGACAGAGGTACCTTTCCTTGATGCTACCGTCTCCCTTCGTCTTGATGTTACAACCCTCCAGAAAGCAGCAGTGAAGACCATGGCAGACTACAAGAGAGTGGTGAAACATGACCCACCGAATGGCTCTCTGTTGCAGGGAAACGGCCTCATGCTTGTGCCTGTGTTGCTATGCCTATCATGTAAGGCTTGTCATTGACGAAGATGCCTAGGTACTTAGAGCACTGTACCATTTCAACGGCTCACTCCTCTGCAAAACCCCATCACTCATTTGTTTTCTGACCCCCGGCTTTACATGGATCTTATTATACCAGCAAACAAAGCTCATTACCAAGCTTTTGTATTTCTGAACTAGAGGAAATGGACTCAGTACTATCTGTTGCTTCCCTCTCTGGAACCCTAGCATCACACAGAATATGCTGCTGTTGATGCGGACAGATTGCAGCCTACCGGTGGGATCATTTGTGATCCAGGCGACCGCTGCGTCGCCAACCCGCATCACCTGGGCACTGGAGCGTCCCTTTTCATCCGCAGGAACTATGCATGAGGTTGTCCTGATCTCGCACTCCTGCTTTAATTTAATAGTTTACCAATATTATTTTTTCCAAATTTAAATGTTTATAAGGCAATGTCTGGGAAGGTGGCTTAATAATACCGTAGATAACGCCATGCAGCATTCGGGCAGGGCGGAACATGAGGCCTAGCTTTGCTGGCACCCAGCTCAGCTCTGCCTTACCTGTAATTTTCCCCCATGAACTTGGGCATCACTGTGACAAGGTGACTGCGATTTTCACGCTGCACGAAGCACTGGACCGGATCATCAATAAATTAATATGCAGGCTCATTTTAACAGGAGCAAACACTAAAAATTACCCCTCTGAAAAACAGACTGCCCACAGTATTTTATGAGTAGCTGAAGTAGAACTCGATAACGTAGCTTGATAATAACATCCGACCCTTGCAGTTGGCTGGATCGGCTGTTTGCATTCAGCTTTGGGATTTTGGGAATCGCAGATTCATCATTCTATGGAATCTTGCTCAAGGAGTGTTCGTTATAGCGATGTGTGTGTCTGTGTGCAAGGGAGAGTTTTTAAAGAAAATAACAGTAAATGTATAGATTTGCCCTTTAAAATCTCCTGTTGGGAAACGGGCTTTGGAATCCATAAAGTAAGGGTGAGGGTGTGACAATCCTCATTTGTCAGTGTTATCCTCACATTTTCAGCTTTGTTATCAGTCAGTTATCAATGAATTGTAATTCAGCTTTCGATCAATATGAGGAATAATGCAGTACATGGTGCCGAAATGCCGACAAGCCCGTTATATCACACACATGCACTTACACACAAACACACTCAACTCTTCCAGTTACACAGTTTAAAACATTTTTGTAACCCTTTTTTTTCCATGAGGAGCACTGGAATATCAAATTCCCGACATGGCGAATGATGCTTGAATAAAGGACATGGGTGCTAACCTTGATCATTTCGGTGATAAGAGGTTATTTATTCATGAGTTATTCAACACAGAAAGGATTTTATCAAAGGAAAACATCAAACAGCACACACAGGCACACACATGATGAGAATATGGAGGGTGACTTTTTTTGGAAAAAAAAAACGTTTTGGAACAAAAACAATGAATTTCATAATCTGTAAGAATGAATTAAACAGATCGATAGATGGACAGATAGATGGATGATTAGATAGATGGACAGATAAAAGCTTCTTAATGGGTTTAGCCTAAGGACCCACATTATTCCTTGGCCGTTAAAGACAACCCACATTTTTAGAATTTTGAACCAAATTTCAAAAAAAGTTGTGCGGTAATAATAAATATAACTTACATAGTACAGTGAGAGTAGCACAATATATTCATGCACAGTTACATGACTTTTTAAAAGTCAAACATTAGACAGAAATTTGTTTGTTTAATTTTTACCACACACTCCGCAAACCAATGAAAATGGTCCCACGACCCACTCCTGGGTCACAATCCACCAGTTGAACAACAGTGGATTAGATCTGCACACACAGTCCCCATGACTCAAAGCACGTAGCAGTTAGATGACGCACTCTCTATTTTGATCCAGTAATGTTTATTGCTCTTGGCCATGGTTATTGAATGGTCATAAGTTATTATGAACACACATAGAATCTAAGCTCTTTTATGTGTTTCTGAGTGGATTATCGCATATACTTTAGTCATGTTTCTGTAATTAAATGATAAATGCAACAGAATTCTTTTGCACATTTCATATTGAAAAAGCTCATCATCAGCTTGAAATGAAAACAAATGTGCTATATAATTCCGTATTATGGTGCGTACTCCATACAAATGATGTGCTGTATATAGAGCATTGTTGAAGTGCATTTATGTTAAACTGACATTCTATGACAAGACACCACCGTACTGACAGAGAGCACGCCGGGGACTGATAAGGTCACGCGTTACATTGCTGCACTATAAGACTAGTTGCTATGCCTTGCCCCAGTGTCAGGATCTGGGATTATATGCAGATGCGCCCAAGTTGCCTATTAGAGCTACATTTTACTCTACTACTTAACATTTTTTTCCCTCATATTTGTATTTTGTTCCCTGCCTTGCATCCGTAACTATTGGGATAGGCTCCAGACCCCCCTGAATAGGACAAGCGGATTCAGAAAATGAATGGATGAATAGATGGATAGATGGTATTTTGACCCCAAAATGCATAGTATATGTCCAGTCGAGTTGGTTTTCTGATATTGCTTTGAACGCAGAAAAATCTGATTTTCTCACCTACAGCCTTCATCACTTCATTAACCCTTTTCCCATGATAATTTCCCCATGTGAAATTTGCCTACTGTTTAATGATGCTCTGGGGTCAGATTGACC
>JAODKL010000051.1:7219383-7233087 GCA_026780765.1 Petrocephalus schoutedeni
AAGAATTGTGCCCCCCCCCCCCCCCCCTCAAGAATTTCTTGACTAAAATAATGTAGTTCTTTCAATGTGCGGAACACAAATGGTTGAGGTAATTATTGTCAAGGAAATGGTCAGAAACAGTCCCTCACTAGAAGTGTTTTTTTTCTTAACCATTTAAACTGTACTTGAAGGTGAGTACTAACTCCTTGTAATGAGTTTCATCTCTAAACTCAAGATACAGACTAAATTCAAACAACTAAGCTTGTATGTATAGTACTGCAGCAAATTACTGCAAATCTGCATCGATAAGATCTTTTCAAGCATTTAAACCACAAAACGTTCTCGACGTAACTGTTGTCAGCAGGCTGTATACTAATAGTTACATATTCTATTTGACCAGAAACATAATAATAATTTGTTTCACTTATACCCTTATAATATTTCTAATTATTTTTTAAATAGCTTAGTCGTATCAATCCTTGAATTTCTTACTCATGTATTGTTTGAAAAATAAACAGCAGACTTACTGCCGGTTTCATGAAGAAGCAATTTACGCATTCACCAGTGATCTGTGTATTAGGTTTACATCCCATTGTAGTGCACTGATTTGTCTATAATAACCCATAATTTGTATTCCAATAATCACTTATTCAGTGGAAGGTGAAAATGAACCTGGGGCCAGTCTCATGAAACATGAGGCAGCGGACAGCCTGGATGACGAGCCAGTCCATCACGCACACTCAGACCGGTGAGAGTCCACCCGGTCCGCATGCGGGTAGTGGAGCCCTCGCAGGAAACCCACACAAACCGGGGAGGAGCGGAGCACCCTGAAGGTGTGAGGCCAGCATGCCACCATTCTCTCGGATCCTGCATTAAGGTTTAAAATTTTATGAATAAGCCGACATATTACCGTTACAGAACCTGACAGCGCAGAAAGCGAGCCGCTCTGCCGTATTATCCCTCCCAATTACCGATGTCAACATGACTCAGAAACGAGGGTGTGACTCCAATAACTTATATACTGCCCAACATAATTTATAAGACGGCTGAATGCCTTCTCTGGCACCTATTAGAAGTGTAAACACACAGGATTAAACAAACACCGCAAGTCTACATGACATCAAGCCAACTAAACCTTGAATAATTTACTGTTTTTTATATATATATATATATATGACTCTCTAAAGCTTTACATTGTAATAGTACTGCAACAATGCTAAACTATATGAATGGTCCAGAGAACATTGTATTAGCATCATATCAACGTCCTAATGCCAATAAGAAGTGGTATAAAACAGAATAGACCGTACACTGTAATAGATATCAATCATATTAAATAGCGCTACTAGTGAAAATGTAATCACATCCCTGTAAGTGTAAATTTTCCGGGATGTTCAACCATGCAGTTTAAACCCTATATAGGACGCCAACCGCTGCACTTAAAAATCATAATCCCATCCACTGCCTGAAATATCTCATTGTCGACATGGGTGTGTTTATTCCAGGTTCAGAAACCCACCTCTGCTCTATTGTTCTCAATGTTCAGTAGCCCCCCCCCCCCACCCCCTAGCCTCATCATTGTGCAAAGAATAATTCTGGAAGGTTCAGCACCAGCGCTCGTCCAGAAGCAGACCGTCTGCATGCCAAATATTTTAGTACGCACACTTACATTATTCCCATTAATATGATTCTAACAAAGAGCCATTCACAAAGACACAAATGGCAGCCCTCAAAATGGCCTTCACTGTGACGATAAGCTAAACAAGAATCCAATCCTCCCAATGTGGATATTACGTCTCAATACTGACCTTAGGTCAAATTCGTAATAATTGTGACAAAGGAATAAACTATGTTTATTTTTCATAATAAAACTACTCAGTCTCCTTCAGTTTTTATGGTACGCGCAGTATAGCTACCAATGGGCAAACTGTGGCACAAAATAAAATAAACGAATAAAAGCCACGTATTATAACAATATGTTTGCATGTTAATTTTTTTTCTTTCCGCCTTTTAATTCAATGGTGTTTTGACTGGTGACTTGTGAAAAACCCCTTCAGTTAAAAAAATATGTATATTTTTGACTACAGGCAAGCTGCAAGGTTTTTACAACGCATAAGGAAGTCAGTATGTGCTCTGGAGTTCCAGTCTCTGTACATCAGCTCATCACTGACATGCTAAAATGAATGTTTTATCAGTCAAAAAATATATATTCTATTCCAGGATCTTTCTGGTGAGTACAATGGAATGACAGCCAGACGTAATATTAAAGTACTTACCATGGCTTTTGTGAGAAAAAATATATATAATAAATAACACATAAAAACTTTTACAGAACTGGCAACTACTGGCAACCGATTATTATTAAAAGACTGTCACAGCAGTTCAGTACACTACCTGAGGTAGAAAGGGAGTGCATGTCATGGCCATTGCAGCAATGGTGAATGTAAAGGGTGATTCAGGTCTTTGATCAAGGCTCATCAGCACCTTCTCAACTCCTCAGGATTTAGATGACTGAAGACCAGAAAAATACCTCCTAACAGCTGAATCACATCACAATTTGTTACATCAATCAAAAGCTGAACGGATGTCTGCGGCCTGCATGCAGTTGTAGACAGGTTCAGATTGTCCATTGGTAAGAGACGTGGCATCACGTAAATGACAAGCGATGGAAATCGGATGAAATGAACAATGAATTGAAAAGCAGAATTAGATTTCGCAAAGCAAAAATAGTATTTTAGAGAACAAATTAAAATTAGATAACACAAGTAGTTGCATTTTATGCCTGCATAAACTGAGGTTTAAAATGCATGTCCGACCCAACACCGCAATACTAATCATAAACAAATTAATCGTAATAACATTTTCATGAGAGAGATCTTCATCTACAAAAGAGAGATCTAATGTTGTAGAAATGGCTGGTAACAGCATATGACAATGAGCGTGAAATATTAAAGTATTACTTCCATTCTCACCCAAGGCACCAAAATAAGGTTGGTTTTGATGCACAATAGTGGGCATGAAATTTTTAAACGGTTGCTTTCTGCACTTCGAGGCATGGGCATAGGAGTTCTGGCTGAGCAGTAAATAAGATCTTGAGTGGGCCAAGCAACAACTCTTATTTTAGTACCGCCAAAGGAAGTGGTCTCTGAAGGTAAACTGGTGAGAATGTCATCAATGCTATAGGGCTCATTTCATTACAGGTACTACAACACGTTGAGTATATTTCACAAATGGTAGCAATGAGGCAGTCATAAAAGATAAAGAAAAGACTAATGAAGTGTAGAAGGATACTGTATATACATGGGAAAAAAGTAC
The DNA here is from genome assembly GCA_026780765.1 of Petrocephalus schoutedeni. Classification (NCBI taxonomy): domain Eukaryota; kingdom Metazoa; phylum Chordata; class Actinopteri; order Osteoglossiformes; family Mormyridae; genus Petrocephalus; species Petrocephalus schoutedeni. The sequence goes on from JAODKL010000051.1 coordinate 7,222,678, forward strand.
TGTCAAAACAGAAGGCAGGCAAGTTAACATGCATACTTAACCTCAGATGTAAGCAGTGCTGTTGTAGTTATACAGTGTTTTACATCGTTTTACAGTGGCATTGAGGTGCAATATTCTCAGATGAGCAATATTCTTGCATGAAAATTGGTGTTTTAGTGTTGTGTTATATTGTTTTTCGGTGTTTTCACAGTCTGCATGTCACCCAATAGTGGGTATTTCACTGCACTCGACAGTGTTTCATTATAATTTACTTTTATACCTCACATGTAACAAACATGAGCTGAAGGAACAATCCAATTGAAGGTTGTGCAAGTAAATCCCTCACGGGGAAGTTTTATTAGATGACAGCGGGCTGACAGAAGTCATGAACAAGCAACAATGACCAGACAAAGAACACTGGACTGAGGGACACTAATATACAGGGCTAAGGAAGGACAAAACACAAGGCAGCTGTGGATGATTAACAGAGGGGCAGGAGCAAGAGGTAAGACATAAGCGTGGCTGGTTTAGGGCCATGCCCAGGGGAAGACAGGCAGAGCAGGCTGGACGTAACATCACAGAGTTGGAAAGGTTGTTTTTATTGCATTTCCTTACTATTTATGCTGTGTCCTCATTTCTGATCCTGATTTTTGATTTTTGTTTTTGTGCCAAACATTACCTTTTGTAATTGAGGCCAATCAACCAACTTCCAATCCTGGCTAAATTTAGCAAAAAAAAAATCAATTACCCCATAAATTATGTGGGAAAATGTGCTATGGTCTAATGAAACCAAAGTTGAAGCTTATCGGTCAATTTTGGCTCAGAACCTCCAGGTGTCTGTAGTTGGTACCCATCCAGGCCTTCCCTTTATATCTCCTCCCTGTTTGGCTAACAGGGGTCCCTGGCCATCCTTACCTCCTCCCTGTTGCTTGCTCTTTAAGTCCCTAGTGTGTTTCCCTTCCTCCCTGGATGGCTGCATAGTTCAGTGCGCTGAGCATGTCACTTATTTATCTCTTTGGTTATTTTTTTATTTATTGTGCTCCTGTTCCCTAGTGCTCCATTTTCCCTTTTGGGTTTCTGGTTCTAGGTTTACCCTCCTTACAATTTTGGTTACTCTGTTTCATTTATCTTCCTAGTGTAGTGTCTCCTTTTGTTTTCTCAATTTCAGTTCCTTAGTTCAGTGTTCATTAGCCCTAGTTGCTTCACCTGTGTCTTTTTTGTTCTTCAGCACTCTTGTTAATTGTTTCACCTGTTGCTCAGATCCTGCAGCCTGCCTGTGTCCTGCTTTTCAGCTAGTCATTGTATTATATTTCGGTGCGTGTGTTCATTCTCCGCTCCCTGTACTACCTGGTTCCTAGTCTTCTTTAGTTTAGCTCCTACTGTTTCTAGTTGTTAGCTTATTTCTTCCTTGTTTGTTTTCTAATCCCTCATGGTCTGCTAATTGTATTTTCCCTAGTTTTCCCAATAAACCCCTTTCTGTGTCTTCGCCGCAAGTGGATCGTCCCTTTTCCCCGGTTGCACCATGCCACGCTGCATCCGTGACAAGTGTCTACTAGAAAGCTGAAGGTGAAGAGGAATTTCACCTCTCAGCATGACAATGACCCCAAGCATACATCCAAATCAAGAAAAGAATGGCTTCACCAGGAGAAAATTAAAGTTTTGGAATGGCACAGCCAGAGCCCAGACCTACATCCAATTGAAAATCTGTGGGGTGACCTGGAGAGGGCTGTGCACAGGAGATGCCCTTGCAATCTGACAGATTTGGGGCGCTTTTGCAAGGAAGAGTGGGCAAATATTGCCAAGTCAAGATGTGGCATGCTGATGGACTCCTACCCAAGAAGACTGAATGATGTAATTAAATTAAAAGGTACTTCAGCAAAGTATTAGTTTAAGATACATAATGCAAGCAGTTTATAATATTTTTTTATTTTTCCCACCTAACAGATTTGATTTGCAGTTGAATTGTAAAGGTTATAGGTCACAGTAAAAGTGGATCAAGTTTTGAAATGATTTATCATGGTGTCTTTTTTACATCCCAAAAACCTGGCATTTCAACAGGGTGTATACTTTTTATAGGCACTGTATCTTTAGCTGTGTGCAACTGTAAGTCAAGTAATTGTGCTAATGCAAGCATGAATAGTTTCTGTGTTGTTGACCCTCAGACATGCTGCATTAGTCAAAAACTAGACTATAGTTTGATATAGAATATGGTAGAATATTTCATGCATATGTCTGCTTGGTAGCTATACAATCAATGTGTTAGCACAGACACACAGCAAAGCTTCGTAAGGAACTTATGTTAATGTTAGTTAGCTAACATTAGTCAGCAAGGTAGATGGCAAACCGACTCAGTTTGTAGTTTTGCATGTACAAGTTACATTGTCCATCCGTGTTTGCTAACTAGCCACAAACATCAACACAACACAGCCTTTTCTATCTCCATGTCACAAATTTTGAACACAACTATTTGAACTATTTTCTGGCTGGCATTAGCTAGCTAAATGTAACACTGCTCACTTCATTTCTAGATCACTGCCCAATGCACTACGCTAACCGTAAATAGTTGAGTTTACAGGGGTGTTTTTGCCGTGTTTCATATTTTTTTTTATTTTATTTTATTGTTTGTTTTTTTAAATGGTGCCTGGCCACAAATTTGGTCTGCACAACATCCTTGCCGCTAATGGATCCACTGCCCAACTTTCATCAGAATCTCATTTCAAAGTGGAATTAGCTGAAATATGAGCCTTTCATAGAGATGGAACACTGCTCTCTCCTTTGCATGAACACACACGTGACGACATTTTTTTGTTTTCCACAAGTATTGGCCTTTAAAGTTTTAACAGGGTGTCATTTTTATACATTATTACAGATGAAGCTCCTACTGGTAGAGAGCCAAACTGCGAAAAGCATTTGCCTGTCCTGAGGTCACGTTAAACTGGGAAGCGAAATCGTGACCTTTATTGAGTTTCGTTTGGTCGAATCCTCATGGGTCTAGTAGCAGTCACGCAAATGCAGCTGCGTGCACGCTAGCCTTGTCTCTGATTTAACCTTCATTTGCCCCCTTTATGGTCACGCTATAACCTCTGCTGTTGGGAGCTGTCTCAAAAAACGTTCTGACTTTGATGAGACTCGAATATACAAAATATCAGAGCTGAATTTGGATAGATACTGAACACAGACTCTTTGAATGGGGATATCCAGGGTTTGTGTTCACACTGGGGGTGCGCATGGTACCCTGGCAGATTCAAGGGGCCCAGGACTTAACAGGGATCCCTGAATACTCAAACTTATGCATAAAGTTGGGGGGGGGATTTTTAGAGGGGGTCCAGAACTTTTAGGTACAGTCATTTTTCACATGGTTGTGATTTATTGCTGAGCAACTTTGATGAGACAGAAGAGAGAGTTAGAAATGAGAGAGCAAATCTTGTTTGTTGAAGTTCCTTATAAGAATCGGTACCCGTAACTTTTTTATGGTACCTTTGAAAACTTTGGTGGTTGTTTTTTACAGTAGTCTCCAAGTTTTAATTACAGAATAGTGATTGGCACCTGGTTCACCCAATTAAGAGCGAAAACATTTTCATCATTCATCATTTTGATTAAAGATGCCTTTTGTCCTCTTACTGTTTCTTGTTGCCATCCATATGTACTTGGGGTAACACAGTATATTGTAATTCCATATTGTGAATGTTGTTTCAGATGAAAATGCTGGTAGCACTTTATAATAACTTTCACTAATATGTCATTAACAAATATTACATAACACTTTATTCAGATTATTAGTTCATGCACATTCAAATACTTATAAATGTTAAACTATAATTCATGTATTACTGGTGTCTACAGAGGCAACCTACCATCAGCCTTTGACGATGGAAATCTTTATTTATTTTCAAATTATTACGACACAACTATATTTTTATTTTAATTATTTGATTTTGCAGGTAACACATGTTCAACTTGTGATTTAGCATTACTTTGAGTATATTATCTGAAGTTTTTCTTTTGCAGAAAATTTGACTTGTTATAGAGTTATCTGTGTTTATGCAAGTAACTCTGTAAGGTTAAAATGTTCTCTGTTCTTGTTGATAAAAGTGTCATTTTTTAACTCAGTTATGGTCATTTTAGTTGCTCCACTGTACCCATCTAGGTAATAATAATAATAATAATAAGAATAATAAATACAATGATGTTTTAATGTGATGGGCTTGCTTTCCAAGATTTGGGCCCATGTTTACACCATTGTTTAAATGCATTGGTGCCTGATGTGAATATGTGATTAATTTAATGGGCCATTTCTTACCACCACTGCTCATATTTAAGCTGCTGCCATAGCGATGTGCTTAAAATGCTCAAACGTACATATGTTATGAAATATCACATCAAAACAAGTTTTTTTTTTGAAAATATATTAAATTATGTATTTAATTTAATGTAACCTGGTTTAGTAACTTAGCAACAAAACCATACTTAAAAGTTTACTGAAGTTAATGATTAAGGTCATTTCTACATGACAGCTTCTGCTCATTTGTGTCATTTGCATGTAAAAATGAGGTGGGCCAACCATAAAGCAACCAGGAGTGAGATAACCACCTCCCTTTTATGGCAAGTTTGGGCTTTTTATCCATCAGCCACTTGATTCATGTTATATAAATTTAAATGTAATGGAACAAAGTGTGTCTTTATTCCCTCTGCTATTATCCTGCTCAATTTACACTGACAGTTCCCAATACCCCATCACTTACCATGATGATGACCTGCATGCATTTAAACCCAATAAGCAGACATCCCTATTTATGTCTTTTAGATGGTGGAGGAGCCTCAGATATACATACTGTACAGAATATATGTAATCATTAATGGATGCCATGTCAAGTGCAACATTTATTTTTGTTCTGCCTGCAAAAGGTAATTTTCCATCCATGGAAGGTGAATTCAAATTTTTTTCCTTTTAATTGAGATGGCGGAATATTATTCTGAATATTATATTTACAGATTTGGTTGCTGAAACTGAAGTTCTGTTTAATATTGAATATTATGATTTTTATTATATATTATAAATAGCTGGAACAGCACTGAGGTGGATACACCCTCCTGATATTATGGTGCTTCACAGTGATTCTATAGAGGGTTTGCTGGTCAGTGGAGCGGTGCAGAAAAGTTTGTGCTTACAGGAAACATTTTGAAGAAGTTATGCTTACCAAAGGTTATGCAAGTACCAGTTACCATGTGCTAATAATTTTGGCTGGGACATTTGTTGATTTTTCGAACAACGATGGTAACCAATTTCTATGTTTAAAAATTTGAGAATGCCATAGAATTTGCCGAGCGCTTCTGGTTTTAATGTTGTAACAAGATATAAACACGAGTGCTACTATTACTTTCCCAGCTGCACATTTTTCAGTTTAATTTTAGTAGTCTCTTGTTCAGAAGTCACTGTCTACACAAAATAAATATTAAACATCTAATCATTTGAGCTGGGAGTACGTATCTTGCTGTATGACTCAATGTCACTGAGAATGTAGGATTCTCAGAGCTTAATTAGGTGTCTGCAAAAAGCAGAGGTATATACCATACCTACATGTCATCTCACCCTACTAGTATTTTCTGTTCTCCGAAAGTCCTGCTGTTTAATGGTAATAGACTAGTGTGAAGGTTTCATATGATTCTTAAATTGCATTGGAAATAAGGCCAGACGTGGCCCCAATTTAAGACAATATTAAACATGAGATAGTGATAGTTCACAGGTTGTGCACAGGTCCTCTCTTGCCTTTGGATTTGTGAAATTTGCATGCCCTCCCTGTGTTGTTAAAGGTTTCCTGTGAATAACCTAATTTCCTCCCTACTAAGTGCTCTCGGCTAAAAATTGTCACTGACACATTATGCTTGCTGGTGTAACCTGCCATGAACTGGTATCCCATCCGGCTACATGCCCTGTGCATTCCGGGATTGGCTCCAGGCTCAAACCCTGCACTGTATCAGCAGAAGACATGGGAAATGGATGTATACGACAAGACATTCAGTTTTGATATGAAGTCATTTTCAAGGCAGGTCTTGGAAAAAAAAAAAGGAAAGATTTATATATGTAATATTTATATATAGCTCAATGGGTGTTTTGAGCTACATGGCCTAAAAGGGTTTTAATCAATAATCAATAGGAGGTGGGACAGTGCAGTTGTCTTTCATATGCATTTAGAAACAGGGGGCCTGTAATTTGGGTAAAGACCCTGAATGATTCTAGGGGCCCAGGTGTGGACAGGGACCATGGAACACACCAGCAGGGGGCACAGGATGATATTTTGTCACAGGGTCCCATGCTCCCCTTAGGTTCGGTTCACCGTGTACTGCATGATATTGACACTTGAGTTTATATATTAAAGGCAAAAAGAATAACCTTGATTTTAATTGCTTATTTGGGGCTATTTCTAATTTTCTGCTTCTGATGTAAGCAGTATAACTGTAGCTGACTGTAAACACCATCTGAAGATTATGCAACTATTTGATACCAGGACACTTTTGAGTTGCTATGGTAAACTACGTGAACCCGAGCTCAGTCATGGATGACCCTAACACAGACGCATCGTAGCTTAGAAATAAGTTCTATTTTTCACAAAATCCTTTAAAAATGAACTTTTAAAAAGTTTATGGCAATGAAACACAATATTAGGTTTCAATTTTAAATAAATAATAAATGCTAAATAATAGAAAACAAACACCTATACTTTCACAATTACTCATCTCGCTAGTATGCATCCTCTTTCTGCTTAAGTAGGGCACCACTGAGCTTTGTTAATATTATTAGGTAGCATTATTCTTTTACATATGCTACTGCCTACCAGTTGCCTTCAGAATTAGCATACTTTTAACTGGGATCCCATAGAGTGCAGTTCAAGGAGTTAAGCGTTCATGTTGATCATACTTGTTTTTGGTAGTGTTAAGTACACTTCCTTGGGTGAAGGCCTGAAGTTAGATGTGGTATATAAATGGGACAAAGACCTGTCAACCAATATACATCAGTGGTGAGATATAAGATTAGGAGAAAATCAGCTCATGGGAGTTATACACTTGTACAAACATATTTTTTGTGCAGAATGAAAAATAACTGCTTAAGATTCGGATTGGTTAACCATCTTGTATCAAGTTTCAGACCAACCAATCAGATGTCTTAGTCCCGCCTCTGCTGGCTTTGACCCCACATACTCTACAATTTCATTGGTTGTCTCTCTGAACAAAGCAATTTTTGTTTGTGCAAGTGAAACTCCCACAAGCAGAAAATAACCGAGTAACTTATGGAGCACAATCAAAGAAGTTATCAAAGAGATGAAGTTGAATAAATTCAGACAGACAGGTCGGGGGGCAGGCATACATAAAGACAAACAGGTAGACTGACAGACAAGAACGCAGACAGACAGGTAGGCAGGTTATGCACGTAATGGGAGAAGCCAGCAACACCCGAGGAACTGCATGAATCTGGCTGGTATTTCTGAATGTTAGTATTAGGGGTGGGTGGGTATGCAACAAAGGGCATGCGGGAGCTGACGAGACAAAGACCGAATTACTGGCGTTTCATGCCAAGTGCTTTGTCTGGCAAGAGATGTGAAGATTCTGGTTACAACATATCAAGAAAGACCTGAGGCTGTAATTTCTCAAAACATCAAGAGCAACTAAATATTAAATACTGGGGGGACTGGGGGTGGGAATGTATTCAGCGTGCGTTAGTTTGTACTTTTGCTCACTTTTCTCTTTCCATCAAATTTTCAGAACTCTAGGAATGACATTGTGAGTTTAGACATGATGCTACTCTCTTTTCATTAATAGCAGAGTGTTTCATCTGGGATCCATTTTTGAGAGCTCAAATGATTAGAGGTTTTTAATTTTAAGCAATCGTAATAAACATTATAGTAGGAATTATCAAAAAACGCCCTCCTTGGAAGATTTGATATATATTCTAAAATGATCTAATTTTTATTTCCAAACGAATTTGTCTGTGTCTCTCTGCCTTGGCACTTTTGACCATTGGAAATCTGTCAAATCTGACTCATACACGAACACCAGTCAAAACTATAAAAAAATCAAATGCTTTCAGTTGTTACGGTTTGTGTTATTTTACTACTGAGCGCACACAAGCGTGCAGAGCTGTTATTCAGAGACCCCACTCCGATTAATCGGTGGAATTATTAATGTTTTTAGACTACGGGAGAAAACCGACGTGCCGGAAGGACATCCCTGTGGATTGTGAAGGAGTGCGAAGGAAATAAAAGGGGCGACATGTACATGCCGCCCACGCCGAGCTGGGTCATCACCCGGGGCAGGGTGTTTCCTAACTGGCGTCCCACCTGCAGTCTACCCCAGCATTGTGCCTGATGTTGGTCTTGGATAGACTTCAGACCTCCCCATGATCCTGACCAGGTAAAGTGCCTAGAAGATGAATTTATGGATGGATGGAATGCCTGAAGTAGGGGTTGATGAAAAATCTGGTTTTGTTTATGAAATTAAGTAAAAAAAAAAAAAACCAGACGGGTAGACCGACAGACGGGAAGGCAGACAGGCATACAGACAGACTGGTAGGCAGTCATGCAGGCATGCAGACAGGTATTCAGGTAGGCAGGAAGGCATGCAAACAGGTAGTCCGGCAGATAGACAGACAGACAGGTAGGCTGCCAGACAAGAAGGTAGGTAGACAGGCAGGCAGATTGACATGCAGACAGACAGACAGTCAGGCATATAGACAGACAGGTAGGCAGGAAGGCATGCAAACAGGTAGTCAGGCAGATAGACAGACAGGCAGGTATTCAGGTAGGCAGGAATGCATGCAAACAGTTAGTCAGGCAGACAGACAGGTAGGCTGCCAGGCAAGAAGGTAGGTAGGCAGGCAGGCAGATAGACATGCAGACAGACAGACAATCAGGCATATAGACAGACAGGTAGGCTGCCAGGCAAGAAGGTAGGTAGACAGGCAGGCAGATAGACATGCAGACAGACAGACAGTCAGCCTTTTAGACAGACAGGTAGGCAGGAAGGCATGCAAACAGGTAGTCAGGCAGATAGACAGACAGACAGGCAGGCTGCCAGACAAGAAGGTAGGTAGACAGGCAGGCAGATATACAGGCAGACAGGTAGGCAGGCAGAAAAACAGGCAGATTACTTAGCTGATAAAAGCCTATAAAGGTTATTTCCTCTCGTTTTCTCTGACCGTCTTATTACTTATTAAATTCTTTGCCATATAGTATGAATGAGGAAAGAGTTATAAAAAATAAAACACTAAAGGAAATACTTTCAGCCCCTTTTAGCAGAATGATTGCAGTTTCTACTTGCAGTACAAGCTGTCAGATCTGCGTCCATAGCAGACAACCATAAGGCACCCTGTTCACACCAATCACTTGAAATCATGGTTTGTTTTACCTGCAGAAGGTTTGCAGCCACACCACTGGCAGGAATGATTGACCTCTCTGCCTATTGACAACTGGCCCCGCCCCCAAAGCCGCCCCCCCTTTGTGTTATTTATTTTGCACATCTTGGGCTCGTTTTCACTGAATCAAACCTTTTGGATCCTCAACAGTGTCTCAGCTTGTTGTGGTAGAAAATATTAGAGGCTTTTAAAATGTAGGGCATGCATTTTGGGGTTATTCATACATCAAAACGGTAAAGTAAAATAAAAAAAAAAAATTACTAATTCTGCATGATAACAAATCAAAGTTCATTGGAATGACAGCTGTATACAAACGCTATTGTTGAATGAGTCAGTTTGAAAATGGACATTGAAAATGTCAGTTTCATTTTGTGTGATCTGTGTGTCCACCCCGTATCTGCCCACATTATCCATTGAACACTCCTGGAATTTCAGTGAGGCACAGGGAAGGGTTTGTGTGTATCACTCTAATGCCAGGTTTCTGAGCAAAAAACATCCTTAGTGAATTATTTCTCACTTGCTTTTTTTTATTTTTAGAAGCACAATCGTAGCATTTTTATAGGGAGCTACTATGTTTGAGAATTATGGTCTGAGCACTTGCACCTGCGTTCGGCTAACTGACTAAAATTATACAGTTGCCATATCAATGTAAAAAGGAGCATAAAATATTTTATATTTTATAGGACATATGCATCCCTGAATAGGGCAAAGGCTTGGTATGATCCTGGATCTGTAGAATAGAAAAAGCAAAATATCTCTTTAGAGTTTCATATAGATTGAATTCTGTGCCAGTTTGCTATCCAAGATCAGAATGACAATATACACTCACCGGCCACTTTATTAGATTCACCTTGCTAGTACCGGGTTGGACCCCCTCTTGCCTTCAGAACTGCCTTAATCCTTTGTGGCATAGATTCAACAAGGTACTGGAAACATTCCTCAGAGATGTTGGTCCATATTGACATGATAGCATCACGCAGTTGCTGCAGATTTGTCGGCTGCACATCCATGATGCGAATCTCCCG
>JAODKL010000051.1:7233187-7248326 GCA_026780765.1 Petrocephalus schoutedeni
AGTCACTTAAATCACCTTTCTTCCCTATTCTGAAGCTCGGTTTGAACTGCAGAGGTTAGTCTTGACCATGTCAACATGCCTAAATCCATGGAGTTGCCACCATGTGTTTGGCTGATCAGTAATTAGCGTCAATGAGCAGTTGGACAGGTGTGCCTAATAAAGTGGCTGGTGAGTGTAGATACATAAATGCTGGCTATAATGAGAGTCACTAAAGTTATAATCACTTTTCCAATGCATTACTGTGTATTTCTTAGCATTTTCTTGTTCTGAAAGAAGTTTAGTGCATCTAAAATATGCCTGGAAAAAAAGCACCCCAAGCTATTAAAAGCACCTAAGCATGTAGCCTTCATTTGGTCAAAAAGGATGAGTTTTATAACTGTTCATTAGTTCAAATACTGCAATCTGATTATATCATCCCTCTCTGAAGTTTTTTCTTGGTGAAACTAGCCACTTATCGTAGACATCCATAGTCAGTTAAATCTGAGCCTTCTGGAAGCAGTGCATGGAAATCTCATGGAAATCATGCAGTTGTTGATATTTTTCCAGCAGACTTCAATGGCAACATTACTCCTTGACATTACATTTGCTTGCATCTAAATTTATTTACTTAGTTATTTATTTATGTGGACATACGTGTGAGGCTGGTGACACATCATTTTAGCTGCTCTTACTTATAAATCATCAATGAATTGATCAGCACTGATATCTTTTTTCTCCCAAATGGAAATGGAAATGGGGCATGCCCAGAATTTTATACCTAGATGTCAGAAATAGTGTGAATCATTTATGTGCCAGAGGCATCATACCTGAGCAAAAGTTCAATATGCTGTTTGTGTAGCCTTTAACTTACTGTAAACATGTTATACCTTCTGATCCTAGCTGTGGTCATGCTGTGCTAACAGGCTCCTCCGAAATGATAAATTATATATCATAGAATGCCGCAACCATGAAATAATGGAAGGTGCTCCTTAAAAATGTTTCTGGGTGTCTCACTCCATGTATTTCCATATTCAAAACTTCTCCCTCACTTTTACTAATGATACAGCAACTTCAACTAATGATGCTAGTTTTTTTTTTTTTTTAGAACACGTAACATTATGTCTCGAAGGTGGCGGGAATGACTATTTTAACTTCTGCAGGTAATGAAAGTAACACTTGCCAAATGTTTGTTCATTATAGGCCAGAGGCCATGGCTGTTGAATTTAATCATCTGTTACCAAGGCCACAAAATAATTCCGTATAATCAAAGAAGATGCAATACAGAAATGCGCCCAGTGAAGAAGAATGTCGGTGTTTGTTTGCTGCCTTCTGTAATCTCGGTAATTCCAGGGGAGGGAGATGGACTGAAGGGGGAACCAGGATAAGAATAAAGCAATTTGAAAGCATAAAATAATTTGAAGTTGAAAAATCAAGAATTGATAAAGATATAAGATTGGTGGGGGATGTGATATTGATCCATAGCAGATGGCTGAGGGTATGTTTAGGGATTATAGGTTTTATATCAACTAATAGGATGAATCCCCAGCTGAAGCCCTGGAAGGCTTGACTGACGATGGATAAAAAAAAATGCAGTTATCCATATAAAATGAATGGTATGAATCATGGATACTACTATTACTGGCTCTGTTAATGGCAATGAAATACATTACGGGGATAGTTACATAACATTAATGACAATGATTTGTCCCACATGATCCTACAGGTATTTCAGAATAATGTCTTGATGTCCTGTTCAGGGTGTACCATGCCACCCTGGTCCGGATATACGCAGTGGTGCTGGGCACAGCTGACTGAAAATTTGGCTTTTATAATCACTGATCCACTAATCCAAAAGGTGTAATCAAATAATGCTAAACCATTAAATCACACAAAAAAATTACCGGAAGCTAATGATAAGTGCTAACTATTAACTTTTATTATATGAACTCCAGTTTGGTTTTTGGCTCAGAAACCCTTAAAAAACATACACAGACAGTTGAAATTTTAAATATGTTGCACCTTAGAAATAGTATGCTAGGATCAAATGATGATCATGGTTTACACAAATAATTAAATGATCAAAGGAAATTAAACATTACTTTATCAGGCCCGGCTCCAGCTCTCGGTAACAGGGTGGGCCAGGAAGATTTTTTTTGGGGGGGGGCAATTACATATAATCACAAGGCCAAACTTAATCAGACTAGTAGACTTGGTAAACTGACGAAAATATGCATATTTATCTATCCATCCATCCATCCAATTTCTGACACCACTTGCCCCAGAGGTATGAGGCAACTGTGCTAACCACTGCACCAATGTCCCGCCCCTCATATTGTTTATATATATTATATAATTATAATATTACAATTATATATTAATAATTTGGATTTTACAGATGCAATCAACAACAGCGATGCATCCCGAGTTCATCCCAAATTGTATCCGGTGCATACTTTTTAAATCTGGGTCATTCATAAAGCTTTTATTATTATCATATGATTATTGCTACTTTGTTGTTAGCATAGTAGTAAGCATATAATACATATATCATGTATCATACTATAATTTAGAATGAATCGTTTTCATCTGGTAAAAAAAAGATTTTTTCCCCTTGGTGATGAACGCGGCCATTCTCTTATTTGAATTCTGCTTGTTCTGCACTTCCAAGCATGATTTACGACTGGGACATTACTCCTATTTATATATTTAATTATGTTTCTGAAAGTTCAGGAGCAACACCAAAGTTCTGGCAACATAATTCATCATGTTAATTCTTATATTTGGCGGACGTGCTGTGGAGTCTCCTTTTTATAGCGCGAGTTAGAGAATAGAGTCAAAATATAGTTTCTTAATAACGTTGTCTCTGCCACTGAAGTCCACCCCCGAATGCATATCCTTGTAAGATGAATCTCAAGAGAACGTCTAGTGTATCTGGAGGGAAAATTAGCTATATTTATCAAGTACCTCTGCTTAATTCTCATAAGTCATATTTCATTGTGTTGTATTTGTTATGTTCTAATTTGCTTCGCAAATGTATGAGGCAAAATGTGCCGTTTTTGAAACACGAATATGCAGGCACGCCTTTCACAATTAACAAGCTAAGATAAAGTGGTTAAATTTGGAAACATAAGCTCTACATCTTTCATCCCGTGTCAGTTTTTTTTTTCTTTCTTTACAGCATTTTTTTTTTCTCTCCCTGCATTTTTCTCATCTCTTCACTGTTATTAGTTTCTGAGCACTTCTGAGCCAGGTCTTTCTGGTGACATGTACGACATGGACCATGGCCTTAAATAACCACACCCCTTTCCCTGCCCCTTTTTAACAGCCCACAGTAGCCACTCCCTCTTTATGATGTCACTATGCTCATTAATCAATGTTTGTAGTAGATGTATACCTGCGTATCCGTCAGTTCTACACTGAGCTGTTCTTTCTTCCACTGCTCCTAGATACCCCATGCCATCATGTACGCCCCTACTATCATTATTAGGTTCACACCTCTTTCTCTCCTCTCTCTGAATACTTCCCCAGTTCTTTTTCCCCACAAATAATTTTGTGATGATTAAAATTAATAGGCATTAGTGCAGAGCCGGCCAATGCAGAGCAGCCTCGGCTGTCTGCTAGCAGACAAAGACCTGATTTATATGCCCCTCTTTCTTACAGTTCATCATCCAGACATCCGGACAGGTTCACGACTTGCAGCTTTTTAGTCTCACTTTACTTTTTAATTGCTCAGAAGACACCCTCGCAGCCACTTGCATATCATGAGTTACAATACCCTCCTGGGACTTCATCTGCGGCACTTTGATTGCGACTCAACGTCTTTAGCCACTTGGCTGCCTGTTACTCCTCTTAATTATTCCGTTTTGGAGATCAGGGATCTCCAGCCATGACTGGGGCACTATTGAGAAATGTATGAGGACTTGGGTGCATCCATCTGCTTCTACTCCAATGTAGAGACAAGTCTTTCAGTGTGATTTTAAAAAGTTATTACCATCACATCTTCCAACCTCTTATAAAGTTCATTATTATACACATTACAGTTAACCATATAATACACAACACTATAGTAAACATTGTCCTAAATTGTAGTTAAAAGTAATCCTATAATTATGATTCAGTGGCTTTAATTGATGTAACTATGTGATACCACTGCCTCATGACAACACAGAGATGAGCAAAGGCACCCGGAAGACTTGTCAAAACAAACTAGCGAAAGGGAAGGTGGACACTGATGTGAAGAGACATAAGTGATGCACAGTAAATAGAGACTGAGTGTGATGGTGATTAATCTGCACAAATTAAACTCAAGCAAAAAAGGAACGTTGTTTAAGGCACTTTCCTGTCAGTGGGGGATTGGGGGGGGGGGGGGGGGGATTAGATGCCATACTGTGAAGCCACGTGAGCCAACACAAATAGAGCAGGCAAAAAATTAAAGCAGGAGGTGACAATTTAACTGTAAAAATAAAGACAGCCCGCCAGTGTTTGCTGAACAGTTCGTATTCTTTCTTTTATGTGTCAAATGTCTCTTTTTCGTTGATCTCTCAGCCAAGTGACTTAGAAATGAATAAGAAATCCCAGGATTGCATAAACACAAATGAACACTGGGATTTTCCCTGCACCCGGGATATTAAACTCCCTGTAGCACCAACAATGTGATGATGGTGGATATTCACTAATATTTATTGCGTACAATTAAACCCTTCGTCATTACTGATAGTCTGTAAAACATCATACCACACAGCTGTTTCAAGGAATGTGTTCTGCTCAAGCTAGACTTGAAAAAGGTATGTTATCTATGAAGCCACACCCATAAGACACACGCGCAGTGCATTCTGTCTGCAGGTGTATGTGGGGATGAATTATATATCATTCACTTTTGCGCTAGTTTTGATGACTCAGATAGACCATTATATAGCTTTACTCCGATGGTGATGTTGCCATCCATGGCCACAGAGGTCAGTGATTTCATATTCAAAGCTACTAGATCATATGAGAAACCTTAAATTTACACGTATAATTTGAATTCAGCTCTTGGTAAGAACGGCTCAAGCACGGATGTGTATCTGCAGGAATAAAAAAAAAAAAAACACAAAACATGTTTTGCATATGTGCTTAATTTGTATGTAGTGTTATGACGAGGGGGAAAAAAATTACTCTTGCCTGACCACTTGAGACCAGATGCTCTTTTGAAGAGGACGAGATACTTTATCAGCCTACAGTCTGCTAGCTTTAGATTTCACACTTGGTGAATCTAGATGGCGGCTGATTGAGTGCAAAACAGAAGTGATATATATGTATTTCTTGCATTCATAGGCTCAGAATATATTCATTTTTCCATCTTATAATGTCGGCCCTCTCTCAGCCAGTGTCCTGCGTGAAGGGCGTTATAATGTCAAATCGGGCCTCATTACAGCGATATGTCTGCTACCTTTTACAGTTGTCAATTTAAGGGGAAAAAATTCATATCACATTTCGCCCCATAGCGAAGCAAGTTGTCACATCAATGAAGACATCGTGCTGATCTCACCCTGCCTGCAGTTATGCACCGATTTTAATCCCTATCAGCTTGCAACAAACACAATTAAAAAAAAAAATAGGCAGAAGCTAGCAGAAGCATGTGCCAAAACATGCATGAAATGTCGCAACATTACTGCATTTCACGACACTGAGGCAATAAATGCCCATATAAGAACCCTAAATACAGAGCTACATAGTAATTAGGCTACTATGAAATAAGGCCCATTAAATTAAATTATATAATGCTTAAGAGATATCCAGCAAAAATGTGTGAAGATTAGGTGTTTATTCTATTTGTGCTATAGCGTCTCATTCAACCCCACCTGCTTTCCATTATTCCATACAGGGTCGTAGTAATTCTAGAGTACGGGCTCTCAAAGTCCTGATGCAGACCGAACCTCAAGTTAATCCAGACCCAGTCGATAATGCATCTTATAGATCAATATGGTTAACGTAAAAATGTGGTTTGAAGTAAAAAAAAAAAAAGTAGAACCACCAAATTTCACACACACATAACTCGCCATAATCCCCCCAAAACGACAGAGAGCTCTTTAAGTTAAGGTCCCATTATTGTTATATATTAACATTTATATCAAGGTTATTGTTAATTCATCAGTTCATGAAATGCTGTTTTGTAATTGAAAATCCTTCCTCAACTTTGAAAAAAAAAAAAAAACAATGTGGACCTTTCATCAAAAAGTGGGAGAACCCCCAGGTCTAGAGCATGTTTTTTGGATGAAATCTAGAGTATTGGGAGTAGATCTGTGCAAACACAGAGAGAACACATAGTCCAGGGTCAAAGTGGGACTGGAACACATAAACACAGCAATCTGTGGCTCCAGTACTAACCACGGCACCACTACACCACCTCACATTCCTTTCGAGAAATTACAGTTTTATTGCACAGCTTATCGTCTGTTATTCGGCGAATATTATTACAAATCACGTAGCTTAACACTTCCGCCTGGCAGGAACGATCCTCAGCCTTTTCCAGACGCCACGCCTGCCGTTCAGTCAGTAACAGCCACCGCGTTAGCCTAAAAACTTTAAATGAGCAATCCCGATCGAGCCGAGTGAAAAAAGCGGACCGAATTTATACAAACTCTGACAGCACTTAATGAGCGTACTCAGTTAAAAGCCACCAGAGGCACTGACAAGGTCTGACATATCCCTCAGCGTGTGGTGGGCCCTCATCAGCCCCGCCGATTCCGAGGACACACACGCAGTGAGATTAGCAGCTCAAGAGTAAAAAATAAAAAATGAGAAGGAAAGGAATTTCTCTTTAAGAATGGTGAGCTACAGCTTATTTTCTAAAGTAATTTATATACATCACAGTCAGATTTTATTTACAATTTTTTTTGTCTGCAGTATGACGCGCCGATTCACAACCTTTGTAAACACACTTAAAATAATGGTGGTTTTGACTAATTCGAGTCTCAGCGAGAATAAACCCACTTGACAAGGGAAGAACG
This sequence comes from Petrocephalus schoutedeni, assembly GCA_026780765.1. Taxonomy (NCBI): domain Eukaryota; kingdom Metazoa; phylum Chordata; class Actinopteri; order Osteoglossiformes; family Mormyridae; genus Petrocephalus; species Petrocephalus schoutedeni. The sequence continues at coordinate 7,240,156 of JAODKL010000051.1, forward strand.
TACACACTCTGCACACAGACGGGGGGGGGGTTGGGGTTGAGCCCCCCACCCACGCTTGTTTGTTATTCTTGTCGACACATGCATATTCTTCTATGCTTTACAACAGTGATACTTTATCCAGCCCCGTGTGAGAATTGTCTTCTCGCCTAACCCATCTAACACGCACATTTAGGCGGGAGCTGGCGTGGGGGGGGCACAGCGCAGGTCAGCCAGTGCGCAGTGCCCATGGAGCTGGGGGGGGTGGGGGCTAAGGGCCTTGCTCAAGGGTCGCCAGACATGAGACTATTCTGCCTTGAACCGGCAACCTTCTGGTCATAGGCTTGACCTACTGAACCACACGCCAGCTAACTGTACTTGACAAATAGAGTCCCAATTACAGTGAATGTCCCTAAGGTCCCTTACTAACATATGTATATGACAACATAAAACTGTCTTATTTAAAACATTGTGGTGGAACCCATGGACAGGTCTTGGTTTTTGCATTATTATTATCTTCCATACCACCCCCTTCCAGGGCAAATTATCCTAATTAACGAAGATAAGGTGACTCTCGTCAAGCCGTTTTAATTTTGAACAAGCTGCCTGCCATTGTAATTTTTTTTCCCTTTTTTTGCTTTGAGGGACAGATAATTTAAGCTCTTGAACGTATTTATGTGAGTAGTCTTTAATTACACTACGGCTTCACTTCCATTTATCACGGCTTTAGTTAATTATTTTTAAAGGGCCATGCTCTGGTCCGCAGTTAATTTTGATTTGCCCTTATGAAGGAGATCCATAGCGTGTCTATTTGTCCTTATAAAGAAGGGCCAGATATGTACATTTATTACGTTAAGAGCCATACACGTGAATGCATTCCGTGATGATGGATTTATTCTCCATATATTGCATAGGTGCCCCTGATTTTTGACTTTCTGTTTTTGTGGCCACCACCCTGTGGCTACTGGATGGTTTTAGCGTATTCAGTTTAAGCGAGAGTTCCGTAATTATAGCATGTTAAAATGCATTCATTTGTGCTATTTATATCAGAATTTTTACATTTTTCACTATGATTTTATCTGTGACATTATAGCAGGAATGTTCTGTGCATCATGTAAGGCTGTCAGAAGGATGGATAGATGGATGGCTGGATGATGGATGGATAGATGGATGGATGGGTGGATAACAAACATGATTATCTGTGCTGGGCAGTTAGGGAAAAAGCAGATCTCCATGTGAACCAAAAACAGCTGGGGAATGTCATTATGTAACATTTCTTCACTGATGCAAAGATTGTGGCATCAGGTAGATGGCGTGGAGATACTGTCAGTGCCGCTGTCTCTGTCAATGTGGCCGTCGGATTAAATCGACAATGACAACATTCAGGGGGCTTTGACTGGTTACAAGCTCTTTTGACAAATTACCTTGTTCTGTTTTATCAGCTGGATGCAGTCAAAGAAAGACTAGTCTAAGAGAAGCATTTCAAACGCTCATGAGCACCTTTCGCTTCTTGACATGGAACCAATGAAATGCACACTCGATAAATCACTTAAAGTGATTTTGTCCAAGAATCACTGGAGGGATGAGCATATTCAACAAAATAATTTCAGTCAATTAGAGACAAATATTTATAAAACCAAACTTCAATAGTAAGAAATTTTGAGATGGAAAGCATTTTTTGCCAGTCCATCATCCAAAGGTGTATCCAGTGATGGATATCCAACACACTTTTACGGTGTTTTGTTGAAAGACTGCGGTTGAAACCCGAGGCCTCTGCAAACTCGACATGCACAAAACTAGAGTGAAAATCGGCACAGAAATCACCGCTAATAAATTTATTGACATGCATGTAGCTTTAGCTAAAAAGAACAAAGCGTAATTTAAAATGACCACAACTTTGACAAGATTAAGCAGTCAGAATACTGTTGGATGGATGATGGAAACAGTTTATGAAGCCAAATAGCAACTGACTGAACACCACAGACAAATAGCATAAATAATTAGGGCCCACGATTTACTGTGGCAAGAAATCGTAAATTCCGCGGCATGTTTTTTAAAATTCCGTGGCATACCGCGGCGCGGCAAATGCAGTACCAGAACTCCATAAGACTAATTCATGAACTGGTTTTCATATAATTTACCTAATAAAATTAAGTTGAAATAAAATAAATAAATAAATAATACAATAAAATATAATAAATCAAAGAAATGCGAACTTGAATAGTACATGCTAGTTGTTAATTTATTGTTAGCTACTGTAATGTTGCACTGCTTTATTTGTCTAATTGTCTAGTCTGTGAGGAAGGCATTTAAGTAAGAATTGCATTGTACTCTGTACTTTGTACATATACGACAATAAAAATGGCAACTGCAGTCAGATCTCGCGCACTAGGAGCAGTGAAAGTTCTCCGACTTGACGCCGGTCAGTTTATTTTCCTCCCCTGCAGCCGTGCACAGATCTCATGCTACGTCACGTCAGCTGCAGACAGCCATAAGCCCATGTCGAACGCACCCAATAATACTGGGGGCACTGACCACGTTAATGTGCCTCTGATGCTATCTAAGAAATGTTACAATTCCCAGCAAGAGCACAGGTAACCTTCCAAAACTCTTAACCTGGGATGTGGAAGTCCAGCAGAAAGCAAGCTTCAATAAGATGATACATAGAGTAATCAAGACCGCAGAAGGCGCGGGGAAGAAATAGCGTTTATTAAGTACTTTCGACAATAATGCCTTCCAAAAATAGTACCCCTAGGGGGAGAAAAAAACTGCCAGTTTTAATGAATCCCGTCGCTTTGTTAAGCCTCGGGTCAGGCTCAGGTAGAGCCGGCATGAATACATTAGGCAGCATCTAAAACGGTCAATTAGCAGATTGAGATGACAGATGAGAGCAGAGATTGGGAGACACCTGTACCACGCTGATGAAGAGCAAACCAGGCAGCAAATGGATTCTTCTGCTTTGGTGTGAAGAAAGAAAAAAAAAGTAGGGAAAAAAGAAACCTTTTCTTTTTGTGGCCTTTCATCGTTTTTTTTTCTCCAGGCACATAGGCGCAACTCATCAAAGTGCCCTCACTTCAGAGCTGCTAATCAGAGCTAATCTTTTTAGCAAGTATTAAAAGGTCAAGTCGGTGGATGGAGCCTTGTGGAGCTTGGAGTGGGGAAAAAAAGACCCTTCGCACAAAGGAGAGAAAGCTTTCATTTCTTGCGGATCACTTTGTGTTTCGGCGTGAACGAGATTTTAATGATCTGCAAATAGTAGCTGAGAGCTTTGAAAATAAAAGGACACAGGTATTGAGAAATGTTTTGCACCATCTCCCATAATGTAATGAGCGGTTGTCGGGATCGAGTGTAAACAGTGTTATTATTTATTTGTGCATTTTTACTGTATATTTCACTACAGCCCCCCGTGACAGTTTATCATGTCTGTGTGATTTTTTTTTCCCCATGGACCGAAATAATTCTGCTTTTGGTTGAACCGATGTTTTGCTTGTCGTTTCCTTGCCGGTGATTGTACGTGCATTTATGTGTGAGTGCCTCGCAATGGAAACCCATCCCATCTGGGCTGAACTCTGGTCCACCTCCAGATCTTACCAGGACAGGCTCCAGACCACCTAATTGAATAAGCAATTATTGACAATGGATGAATAGATGCAAGAATGACTGGGGAGATATTGAAGTACTTTGCTGTAGCAGACCTAACTTAATTTAGGTGCACAAAATTACCTCATCCGGCCACACAATTAGTCAAGTGGCCTCTGACTCAACCATATGGAAATAATCGAATTTCTCATTTCTGTACAAAAATACCTGTCTCATTGAGATTTTCTTGGCTCGCTAATGGATTTGAAGTTAAAATACAAAGCCGCAAAGACAAAGGGCGTCTGGAAGAAGAAATACAGCAAAATGAAAAAGGTGCGCCAGAGTAGGGTTGCACGAAAGTCTATTTGAGTAAAGTTCACTCAGCGACGAAGAAGTTGGAAAACGTTGCCTTGTTATGCAGACAGCGCCTAGACAAGGCTGTCGCTCCTAACTGAGTGAGCGTGTGAGAAATGCCACTTGGAGGGGGACGACGCCACGTAGTTTGTGGGAGAGACGACATGCCTGAATGATGCTCACGACGCCTCCCAAGACAGCCAGAATGGCAGGGTGGAAGATACTAAGGCAGCGTCTGTGACTCCTAATCGCTCCCTCCTTCATCGCGCACTACGGGCGGCCTTCTGCCACCAGCGTCGGCTCCACGCCTTTTGTCAGATCCCACATGCCTCTCTTAATAATTCCTTCCCCGGCAGATGCCATGCTACCTCCTCCCTACTGGGCTTGCGATGGCCTCTTCACTTTACAGACCCCCCCCCCCCCAGCTTCCCTGATCATTTATCACCCCCCCTCTTCCACTGCCTTAGCCATTTTTCCTTCCCTGCCCCAGTCTCGTCTCCCAGCAGTCCGGCCAGCTTGCGCTCATCTCCTCCCAGCCCCTACGCAGCTTTCATCCACACCCTGATGTCTCCCTTCCCCTTTCAGTACTCATCCGCCGTGCTCTCTGTGATACAGGAGTGTTCGCTGGTCCCATTACCATTGAAGCCCCACCCCCCCCCCCCCCCCCCGGCCACCCCAACTGCTCTCTACCTACCACAGATGCTTTTCAACAAACTGTATAGCCTGGACGTCCCAGTTGCCCTTTTGTTGAGAGGCTCGCGCAATATATTTTGATTTTTTTTTTCTTTATTTTTTTGCCAGTCTGAAAGCCGCTTTCCTTTCTCAAGGGACTGGTCAAAGATCTTCAAATTTTGACAGTTTTGACGTTCAAGGGAGGATTGCAGTCAAGCCCAAGACAACTGGCATGGCCCCTTTCCCGAGACTTCGGGCTAAAGAAAGGATCCCAGCATGTAGAGGCAGGTTTACACGTATTACATCACCCATTCAAAAGCGTTGCTGGCAGAATAATGACGATTCCCCCTCAGCAGTGACCAGAAAGCCTGTCAGGCTTGAAAGAAAATAATGGTGCATGCAGAGATAGCAAAATCTACACTGGATTATCTTAAGAATAAAGCTCGAATATAGAAATCCTAGGTGAAATTCAAGCAGAGATTCCAAGTATTGAGAAAAATAGCAAAAATAACAAGAACCTTTACTACCCACATTGCACCCCAACCAGCCTAGATACCACATATGATCCAAGTCCAGCTACCTGCTGCGGATGATAAATAATTTACCCAATACAGTCAGTGTGCTGTCATCACGTTATGAATTAAATCTAAAACCCTATGCCTAAATAAAAATACACTTTATAACAATGGGCAGTTCCAAATATGTACACTCTGACATCTCCCCAGTGCGTCTCCATCTGATGTCCATGACTACACCCTTTCAACCAAAAGGATCGTGGGGAGTCAAAACAGGGAACACAACTAACTGGGGAGGAATCAGGCAATAGGCAGGGCTGCCGTTACGGCTTCAATGATTGGACTGGGGAGCACAGGACTGGGAAGCCTTTATAAGTACTAAGTACTAAGGGATCACAATGAGAGGCAGCTGGAGTGAGTTAACATGAGGGCAGGATGAGAGGTAAGACTAACACATAACAGGAGTTACTGCTTAGAGCCACACTAGGGAGAAAATTGGATAAGCAGGATGACATAGCGTGACAGTTACTAGTTTCATTGCTCTTTTTCAGTTGAAATAATATTTTACTGATGAATGTCTTCTAATTAACGTTTATGTTTACATTGTGGTGGTGTCCACTTTATTAATGCCAACAGCCTGCTCCTACAGACATGGAATCTTGTGATTCATCCGTGAGTCAATACATACAGCATGCAGATAGGTCCACTTACTCCCTGACAAAGCTTTAGAATGCATGATCTAAGTGATTTTGAACATGTTATGATAGTTAGTGCCAAAAGTGGTGGCTCCAGCATCTCAGAAACTGCCACCATACTGTGATTTTCATGCTCAGAATGGTACAAAAAGGAAACTTGAGTGCATGCCTTAAAGAATTCATTTAGTCTTGAACTAACACTAGGCAGGCATACCAAATTAAATGGCACCTGACTATCAGTAAGAAGAACAGCATCCACCAAAATAAACTTTGAAATCTAAGTTATGTATATATATTAATCTTCTCTTTGGGTGATTCATTATGAAAGCCAAGTGAAGCTTTGTAAAACAGGCGAAAATTCAACGGTAAAAGAAAATGTCAAGGAACCCAGTATAAATTTGCTACAATAACAAGACAAAGAATAAAATGCACTCTGATGCGTATATTTTATATCCCATGCTTCCAATTTGCTAAACTGGAACAGTAGTATGCTTGTCTTAAGCAGTTACTGTAACATTTTTCTTTTTTTCCCCCCAAGAACTTCTTTGAAGAATCTTAAGGACATACATGACTCATATATAACTAAATACTTCCCTAATTATAGAAACAGCTTTATACTCAGACGTTAGAAGCAAAATAAGGAGAGATTTAGGCAGACATCGATGGTAGAGGAGTCTTTATGTCCGCTCCAGGGTATTCATTAGACAAGGTTTTCATAATAAAGTTAATACTTTGGGCTACAGCCTGTCATAAAATTCGCCCCCGATCTGCTACTCAGTTTATGGAGAGTCTGGCTCAAGTGTCCACATTTTCAGTACACATTTCCTGGTCATGCATTCATACTCTGTGTTTTTAGTTCTCTCTATGTATACCTGATGTAAAGAGGCATCAGCACTCTATGTTGTGTGGCCTGCACCTCTGTACCAGCATTACATATATGATTCCCTGTAAGGGTTAATCACATGCCAAAGCAAAAGCCCACACCTATTCTGTTTTCACATGTTTAACAGCCATGTGTTTCCTGCCTGCTGTCACCCAAACCCCATCACTTGTGTTTCTACACAAAGTCTGAATACTCTTAATCTTGGTCAGTGCAGTTCAATTACAACATAAGTTATTCTTTATTGTTTTGTTTTATGTTATGACCCTGGCTCAAAAAGGCCAAACATAAACCAAGAGATAGTCACAATTAACAGACAGCGTAATGTAATTCAATTTATTCGACCCCAAAAAAAAAACGTCAGAAAAGGGTATGGCCAAAACAACAAACAAAACCCCAAATGCTCACTAGAAAAGAAATCAACTACCTACCCTATTTCCATAACAAATACAGAAAGAAAAGTACACAAACCTACTACTACCTCCCTTATTAACAAAAAGACAAGTACAAAAGCATACACATAAAATAAAAGCCCCCCTTTCCCTACAGGGTCTTAGCAGTGTGGTAACTATAACATAGCTCCTACCTGAGCTTAGCACAATAAAAACAGCCAGGTAGGTGTAGCAGCAGTATAGTACCCCCCAAACACACTCAGGGTACACCAGCAACAATTAGCACCCCCCCCCCCGGGTTGCTCCACTTCCTCCTCCTTATGTCCTATGGCACTCCCCCTACAGGCCGACTGGGAAATAGCACCATCTGGAAAAAAAGAGAGAAAGAGAGAGAGCATACAGAGTGCTAACACAAAGGCTGTCACATTTAAATAATGTTTAATCATTGCAAATAATAAGTTAGGGTTACCAGAAAATCTATGTCATCCCGGACAATTTGAGCTACTTCAGGTTTTATAAACCACATTATAACTGAAAGGCTCCTGTGCTTGGCTATATAGTTCAGTTTTTCTTCTGCTTTGACTGGCTTGTTACCTTGATTGAAAGACTCATCCAGCTGTTTCACATTAACATTACTGACACATGCATGATTATAGGAGACTGACCAATTACCACACGGCAAGAATGCAGCGCTTAAGTGAAATCCAGGTACTTTTGATGGAATGGTAGTTTACAAATCCTGTTCCAGCTCAAAGTGTCCGGGATGACATGGATTATCTGGTCACCAAAAAAAAGTGCATGAAGCAACCAGGCACATCAATCCAGGCATGTTATGTCATGTCCTGCCCTGCCTGACCCTCATGTTTCCTCCTTGATGTGGTCCTAACAAGCCATACCTGCTAATCATTTGTCTAACCTCTCATTCCTACCCTTCTGCGAATCACACCAGCCACCTCTCGTTTGATTGTTTGTTAGCCCTGTGTATATACACTCACCGGCCACTTTATTAGGTACACCTTGCTAGTACCGGATTGGACCCCCTTTTGCCTTCAAAACTGCCTTAATCCTTCGTGGCATAGATTCAACAAGGTACTGGAAACATTCCTCA
>JAODKL010000051.1:7255245-7270140 GCA_026780765.1 Petrocephalus schoutedeni
CCCGAGTCTCTGTATGATCTCAAATGTCCATCCCTTTCCAGACGACGTGCAGGCACCATGTCAACTGTAGATGGAGGAAAAGTGTGTTTACCCTTGCCAGACTTTTCAAAGTTTGATACGCAATATAGAACCGTTATAATTAAACCCAGATTTCGTTTATATCAGAAGGTTTTTGATGATGATGGGTAAATTTAAAGCAAGCCCCTCATACGTTTACCGTCAGCTTTAACTGTGACTGGAGAACCTACTCTCAGCTAGCCGTTAGTGCTCTAATTATAACTATGCAAAACACGGTACTTCAACGTACCGCTATTTAAAATTTGAAATCTAATGGTGCCCTGTGCTTTTTTTCTCCTCCAAATTCTCTCCAATAACAAACATCAAAAGTTCTTTGACCACCCTTAGAAGTTTAGGTTGAAATGTAGTTTGAAGAAGTAAAATTTTTGCTGTGAATGTATCTTATGGGCAGGGAAAAAAAAATAAACGCCACTCACAGTCACGCATCATATACATGTTGCGAACTGATTCTGAGAAGGCGCTGGCTGCCAGCCCGGGAACTCTGCGTGTATAGAACACCCAAAATCTGAATTTAATGGAGTCTCCAGCGTTCATCGATCAACTTCAAAAAGGACAATGTGCATGATCCTGTGTTTATCATGCACCAGTCAAAATACACTCAAATGCTTTCAAACACTCCATATGTTGCATTGTAATCTTATATAAGAACACTAGATAGCATTATTTATTGAACAATAGCAACAACAAAAATAATAATAATAATTATAATGATAATAATGGTCATCATCGTTATTAAAAAGTCAAGACATTTTTTTGCTCCTGTTTAAACTTTACGCTATCTTTTGATTTATAATACTCATAAACAAAGTCTCACTTCTCGACTGCAGTTCAAATCAGTAGAGCAAAAAAGGAAACCAGCTGCTCTAGTTACGGTCAGTTGAACAAAGTAATGAACCTTAGGTATAAAGATATATCCATCCATCCATCCATCCATGCACCCATTCACCAATCCTCCCTGACTGCTTAATCGCTTGAATATGTGCACTGCATGTATTATCATAGAAATGGATGCATTTGTTTCTTTACATGTTCGTTCAAATCTCACAGAAAATGTAATTAAATTAGTACATAGCACATTAATTTCATTAGTACATCCATTAACCTTCCATAAGTGCCACTGGGAGAGAACCTTTAGGGGGAGGAGGGGGGGCTTAGTTCTTATGTGATTACTCGGTAGTAAGGTCTGTTTTCATTTGGGGGTCCCAAATGAAAGGGGTTAAAAATACCTGCAAAATGTGGTCAGAGTGAATCGGCAACCAGCGAAAAGGGTGGAGTGCACCCTAGATGGGAGTCCATTCCTTAGTAGGACGTGCACTGGAAAATGCAATGACTCACACATTTGTATTCATGTCTTTGTGAGGATCTACCCATTCTATGGGAAAAACTCTAATCCAAACAATGACAACCTTAACCCCAACCCAGCCCTAACCTTAACCATAAGTAACCAAACAAAGTACAAGACTTTTGGCATTTTTAGTTTTTCGATAGCAGATGTTTATAAAACTGAGTTTCCCCCTTGTGGCGAGCGAAAAGGTGGTACCCACAATGTGCACACACGCAACAACACGCCAATTCCGCACACAGTCAGGGATGGAATTCAAAATCCGCTTTCAAGTACTAAGCCATTCAAACAACCTTAACCAAAGAATCTGCAATGGAATTTTTTTAATGTTTTTTTTTTTTTAATTAATATTAAATAATTTATCATACTTTCTAAAATGTACTTAATTTTACTTTTTCCCCCACCAGGAAGACAGTGCTTGGCTATTCCTCAGACAGAAACAATCACACAGGTGGATCCATTACCTTAATTATACTCCTAATGGAATCCTATCTCCCATCTGGCTTATTTCCAAATGCCACAGTAATAGAGTTAACTGCAAACCAAATGGACATCTGAATAGCTACATAAAAAGCGTCGACATCAAGAAAATGTTCAAAGTGTGATGTTTAATAATCCTTTAAAGGTGCACAATTAAGAGTAAAATGCGCTTTGGTAGCTTAAACCATAGATAATCCTCTGCTTGGAAAAAAGGAGAATTTCAGTGATGACTATTCCATTAAAAAATGCTTGACATGCAGGACATGCACACACATTTTTGCAAGAGCAAAAAAATAAATAATCAGCATTGGCATCTGGGGCATTGGCCATGATCACAGGGACCATGGAATTATGATTCTACTTCATAGTGACACCAGAGATGGCCACACCCATATTACAAGCAGCACGTTTCCCATAAAGTCCCACATGTCTTTGTAAATATAGTAAATCAGGAAATAATTCCCATAATTAAGTGCAGCTTTGCTCCTATGTCATAAGGAGCAAATGAGATGATAATTTAGAAATTTCAGTTATGCTTTTATTACGTATTATGTGTTACAGTTGATCAGAAAACACACACACAACCTGAGTTCATGGGAGTTTTACTTACACAAAGATGTTCTGAGGGCAGAATGAAAAATGTGAGATAATCAATCTGATCTTATGTCAGATGTCAGACTAACCAATCAAGTCTTGGTCCAACCTCCCCAAGTTGCTTGGACCCATCTCCTATACAATTTGATTGGTTATCTCTCTGAACCAATCATTTTTCATTCTGCCCTCAGGAGATGTTTTTGTAAGTAAAACTCCCACGAGCACAACCAGAAGGCACCACATCTAGGTTCCTGGGATACTACTGAGTTTTTGTTTACTATTGTTAGAAAAAAGGGGATGGCTATCACTTTGGACAATGCTCACCATAAATAATATTCTGCCTATACATTGTATATATAAACCAACAACTAAAACAGTCAATTCATTCCCAGTGGAATGTCATACAAAAGGAGCATGCAGTGAATCCTGATTTTACAGGATTTAACTGGGTGGTAATTCCTTGCATGCAGAATTTAAAGATGATCATCGGCATCCTTGTGATAAATGCAAGATGTATTATGATGTTTCACCCAACAATACATATTTGGCTCTGTCAGATATCCAAGCGGGGAGAGCAAAGGATCTGTTAAGAAATAAGGGCTTGTTGTGTTAAGTAAGGAGGACTTGCCAAAGTAGTGGGCAGCAGCTTGTCATGCCAAAAGGCTTGGTAGCTTCCCAGCGATGAGTGAGAGATGGGCTGGAGCAGAACAGCCCCCAGAAATGAGCATGTTCACTGTCAGCCAGCAAGAACACTAACCTCAGGCTGCTAAATCATTGAAAAACAGATAGATACATAGACTGTAACCCATCAACTTTTAAACCCAATTACAGAGATATCGATGTCATAAAGTGTTACTTTGATAGCAATTCATACTTTTGTTAAAGTAACTTAAGTAGAATGTAATGGTATAGTTGGATTCTATGATATGAATTATGAAACAAGATATGACGTTGACCCTAAGTCTTTGCGATATGGGGCAAATGGGGGAGAGAATGGGAAAATTCTCCCATCTGTGTATCGCTATTACTCAGAATACCATGAGTTTATTAATTTAAATGTGGTATCAGAAAGGCACAGAATCAGTCTGTAGGCGATTTGCTCCAGAATGTAACAATGCTCTAGATGTAATTAAACGTTCATTTTATTTTGTAGTAGGCATGGTGGCTCAAAATATGTTTTTGTGATTCCCCCCCACTCCACCCTCCCCTCACGATTCTGTTTTTTTTTTTTTGGCCTTAAAACCCCGTGTTTTGGCCCCGTGTTTCTGTCCCTGTGGAGTAAGCGTGCCGGCCCAGTGTTCGTGTGGATTTCCTCAGGCGTCTTTGGTTTTCTCCTACAAACCCCAAACTGTTCGGGTTATTTGGTGACACTAAATTGCTCTTACTGCGTGACTATGGGAGAAAGCCAGAATCTCTAGGAACTCTGCTACAGATTGGTTTTTGAATCCAAAGGGTATTGTACCTTGTGCCGTCGGCTTCCCACGCAACCGCAGCCTGAATAGATAAGCACTAAATAAAAACCTATTACAAAAATATTAAAATATAGAGGCCCCATCTAGGTAATTCAAAGAATATCTAGTTTTTACTTGAATGGACCCAGAAGATCAATAGGAATCTTGTTCCAGACCCAGGTCAGCTGTGCAAAAAGCAAAAAACATCAATCAGAATCAGTCTGACAGTCATACTTAGCAAGATTATGTGCATCCAAGCTATATATTAGCTGTTTATAAGTGCAGAAAATAATGATAATAAATTTAACTACATTGTAACGGTTCCTGTTAATTAATATGCTAATGCCAATTGTTTATGCAGAAGTTGAAGCAGAGTTCAGACATGAAACGAATTTATGCAAATGGATGATTATACTAAAAATAAACTTACAGAAATGTATAGACCACTGAAGGTAAGAGCTTGCTCAAAGAGTAGTCACATTCTTAAAATGCATACCAAGAAACTGGCACTCCACATTTAGTTGACAGGATATGTGCATATTTACAGAGTACTGATTCACTGTTTAATGCATAAAAATACAGTTAAAAAATAATGATTAAAGGACTAAAGGAAAAAAACATGGATTTTTATAGACTAGAGAAAAATTTCACTATATATACACCTGTCAACTTGATTACAAAAATTACAAAAAATTGTTCCATTAAGAAATTGTCTTCCTCTTAGTGGTTGGGATTCCTGTGTTTTGATTTCACAGATTTTGCTTGAAGCCAAGAGTGCTTACAGGCTCCCGGACGAGCTCCTGGGTCTGAGTTTACGTCAGCTTTTTTATAAAATCTGACCATGACGATTCCCAAGTTTTCTAAGTCCCAGCAGAGAGTCAACAGCCAAGTTTTAAAAACATTATATCAAAGTTCCTTGTAAAGCAATAGCCAACAGTTCTAACATGCACACAGACTTATACCTGCTGAACTAACATTCTGTGCCTTTACAGCATAAAATAAATAAAACAATGAATTGATAAAACAATAAGACAAACTGAATTTCCTACAGTACAAGGCGTGTCGAATGCCTATGTCCCATGCCAATCAATACTCAATCTGTTTTTTTTATTCACTACAAAGCATGTGAGCTTGAAGCTAATTGGTTATAAGTACTTAATTTGCATTATATATTTGCATTCCTGAAATCAATATGAGGTAAATGCAGAAATTTGTGTGACTGTGTAACTGTTATTGAAATAACAGATAACTGAGATGATATTTTTTCTCCTGGGACATTTCCTGGTGTTAAACTGCTGCTACTGTTAGCCTTGGCTAATGATACATTTGACCTGGGAACACACATACGCAGCAGACAGAAGCCTTTGTATTCATAACTGAGCTACAATGTTCCTGTGACATGAACAATTTAAATAAGGCTTGCTCTATGGATGTCCTGTGTATTTCATCATCAAAGGGGGAATCTGTCTTGGTTTTTCACATGAATGCATGAAACAGATAAAACAAATCTTTTTGATGTAGCAGAAAGTCATTCAATCTAAAAAAAATACTTAAAGTTATCTTCCAAAGTCGTTTTTTAGCCATTCTCTTGTGGTTTCCCGAAACTTGCATCACTGTTGATGCAATCTGGGCATCTGAGGTCATAAATGAATTGCCTTGGAGGGAAATTAAATGCATATGGTGAGTAATAATAACAATAGACATCACGTGACTTTAGTACTTTGTAGCGTGAGTATAATTATAGGATTAAGGTAATTTACTTAAAAATACTAAAAATGCTACGAATCCATTTAGCATTACAGCAGTAACCGATGGGTGCCCCAGGAGCACTGTGATTGGCATTTCCTGACAGCAAGGCTCGCATCACATTTTTTTATCTGTGAAGAGTTGAGCTGCATTTACTTAAGCAGGGCTGCAACACAATTGGTCTGCAGGGAGATGGCAAGACAGAGCATTCAAGATGCCGTAGGCTTTGCTATTTGATGAATAGACTGCAAAGAACTCAATCGTCGGACGTATCTGAGGATTGAGTCATATAGTAAGGTGAGAAGGTCATGTGATCATCATTAATATTGCCTTTTTTCCCCTTGTATTCTGGTCGTGCTATAAAAAGGGGTCAAGAAAGTGTTACTTTCACAAATCTTCGAGGCAAGGCGTAGGCTAAAATCACGTTGACGTGAAAAAGCGCAAAGATCGATATTTTTTATTAAGCACAACCTTGAAGATAGCCACACGTGGGCATGTAACTGATGGTCCATAATTCCATGTGTCAGGTGGTTTTATGTGATTTAGCTACGAATAAATCCATCTAATCATTTCAGCTGCCCATAGACAGAAGATTGATATTTTATATTAATGTTAATAATATATTCAGAATTTTTCATAGCTAAGATTTTTTTTCGTATCTGTCTTGATGGGAAAAACAAAATAATTCTGAAAACAGTTACACAACACAACGTTGCATTCTGATTTTGAGAAGTTTTGTATTTTTGGTGTTTTCAACTTCTATTTGGTTATTGTAAAGATATATTCTTTCAGATGAATGTCTGGGACTATAACTTAAAACTGCCACCATAAAACATAAAAACAAAGAATAAAAAGGTAAGAGCCTCATGGGTCTCTTCTGAACATGCTATAAGATATGAGTAACTTTTCAATTCTGTAAGCTTAAATATTTCATAAAGCATTGTAAATGTCACCTCATAAAAGTGATGAAGAACCACTTATATATATATGGGCATTTAATCAGAAAAGCTTCCTGTACCCATTGCTTGAAATTAACAGTATATCATATTGCATTTTAGCTGTAATATACCTTATAAGTATTATATTACATGTACTGATTTATGCCCGGTTACACCCAGGATTATATTCTATTTTTATTATATTCCTCTTTTTTCTGATTTTTCTGATTCTGATCTTGATTTACTGTGCTTTTAATCCATCTCAAAGTACATTATATTTTTGTGAAACTTGTTTTAGCGATTTTTTTTTTTTAGAATAATTTTGTTTAAGACAATGGATTTAAGATGCATTAAAATATTATTTTTCCATTTGACTACTGGTCTCCAGCAAGCAAGCTACAGTCAAGTTTCAGTAAAAATTTTCACGTCAGTTGCTAATAACGTAAAATGTGCCAAATCAGCATAAAAATGCATGAAGACATACTGTAACAGCTAATGTCTAATTACAATGAGAAGATTTAAGACTTAAGAATTACAGAATTTGATCAGAACAAAGCTATATGTAAAATTTCTGCTTCTGATCATATGTAGCAATAAATCAGAGAGTGCATTCTGGGAGTTCATTTTTACTACGCATGAATGTAAATTTGAAGTGATATTGCAAAGTGATTAACGTGATCATCATGTTTATTTCCCATTAATGTCCATTTGTTGATGTTTAAACAACATTGTTAAATGCTAATTATCTCGGACTTGACTCCCAGGGGCAATCCTCAGCTCCTGGTTTTGCTAGCTTATCAATTTCTTAAGCTGTCAGCTGTTAGACAAGCATTAAATAGAGAATAATTTCATATACAGTACAATTCTGTATGGTTTATTTACAATTTGATGAAAATCTGTAATCAAAACACATTTGCAGCTACCTATCAGATCTCGATGCATTATGAATTATGTAGTATGGTATTAATCAGAAAATTCTCTGGCAAGCATGAAAGATTCAGAACGGTAATCATTCCATATAATAATGATTATGGGCAGTAATACAGTAATATAGCTGACATTATAATTGACATACAACTTCCAAGGATTGCATACATGGCAGGTACTGGCAACAAAGTTTATACTGGATATACTGATAAGGTAAATAATGGACACAAAATTTTATACAAAATTTAAATGCTTCACTTAAGGCAAAAATACTAACTATGCTTTCCCATTACAATCATGCTTACCCATGATAATCATTTCTCTAAAATAGGCACATCTGGGGGTGCCATGGTAACGCAGTGGTTAGCACTGTTGCCTCACGCCTCCAGGACCTGGGTTTGAGTCTTTGCCATGGCTCTATATGCATGTGGAGTCTGCATATTCTCCCCTGTGTTGCTGTGGGGTTCCCTCCAGGTTCTCTGCCCCCCCCCCCCCCCCCCCCCTCCTAGCCAGGGTCAAGGAGGGGCCTGGAGTCTGGGAAAAATCTGAACAAGATACCTCAGTGGAGATGCAGACACATGCACACATTTGTATTCCTTTCTTAGTGAGGACCGTCCATTCATTTCTTTGGGAAAAATCCTGCTCCCAATCATGTCGGCCCTAACCTGCACCATAGGTAACCAAACAACATACAAGACTTTTTTACTTTTTTATTGCACTCACAGATTTCTATAAAATGAAGTTTGAAGTAGTGAGGACCGGAAAAAAAAATGACCTCACTAGTCACCTTTTTTGAGCATTTGCTATACTTGTGAGGTCCTTTAGTCCTCACAATAATAGCAAAACCTGTATACACACACACACACACACACACACATACACACATTTTCTAATTCATTATTCATTTATTTGTTTGTTTGTTTCAGAGAAGTAAAAGTCAAAGGAAGGAGTTTTTTTTTTACTTTATTTTTAGACTCCTACATTAAAACCATTTGTCCGATCATTAAAGAGACAATTAGGATATTCAGTGAGAACCCTAGAGAGTAACAAATACCTAATAGTCTGTTTCGTGGCCAAGCAGGCAGCTAGACTATCATTTATTTTTAAACAGTTATATAACAGAACGGTATCTGGAACCTCAGAAAATTCATATCACAGCGGTGAGCGTGTGAGGCATACAACAATGTGTCCTGTGGGAAATATATGTCACCTGGAAGTTATGAACTTCACAGAATCGTCACCGCGCTTTCCTTCGCTGCGAATTCATCATCTGTCAGTCCAAAAGTGGTACTTTTAAACTAATGTATCGTGGCATGTTTTGATTATCTAATAAGGTACCGCACTCTTTATTCAGATACAGTATGCAGTGAGACCCATTTAAATTTAGCATTATGAAGTATGCTTATCTGGTCAGGACTGTGGAGATGGTGTCCATTCCAAGGCATACATAGGGCCCAAAGCTAGTGCACACCCTGGACAGGACAAATTATTAAATGCAGGGTATCTAAAACAACAATGACTAAACTTACTAATGACAACATTTAGGCATTTAGGCACCCTAATCAGCATGAATTACCTGCCAACCTCACAATTTATGGCACAAGAAACAGACTAATCTAATGTTACTTCAAGTCTACTGGAAACAAATGCTGGGTCATTTTGCCTGTCAATCTAACAACCTAACCTAAGGATTCTACATGAGGGTTCTGTGTAACCCCCTTGATCTGAGTGTTTAATTAACCTTGATTGAGTTGTTCACTGAATAAGGTGAACAATATGAAACACAAAAAAATCTGATAAGTATGCATTGACGTTATTTTAGCTCAATGAATCCCTTGCAGCCGCCCAGGAGCAGCACAAACAAAGCTAATAACTCTCCAACACAGATGTTTAAGAGAATTAAATCATTTCAGAATATGAATTATAGTGCATGACATTGGGTTTATTTCATTTATATGGATAACAAAAATCATATATGTATATATCTCTATACATAGCTCACTGTGACCTTCTCAAAGCTGGCTTCCTAATCATCCCCTATAGCTAACTGGTGAATTTTCTCCTGTCTGTGTTGTCAGCGTACTGGCACAGAATGACTGGCATTGCATCATCCAGGTGGGGGCTACACAGTGGTGGTGGTGGTTGAAGTGGCTCCCCATTCCCTCTGTAAAGCATTTTGGATGCCTTGGAAGGTGCTATATAAAAGCACTATATAAATGCAACATTCATTCATTCATTCAGTACTGTATGTAGACTGGAAGATATATACATCCATCCATTCTTAGCATAAATCCTCTCCTATGGCACGCTGGACGCAGGGCAGGGGACACCCTAGATAGGATTCTACTTGTACTATACTACTAACTAATTTATCGAGTTATATCAGCTTCAACAGGTTGTTGCTCAGGTCAACTTACTAGGATCTTGAATTTCGTCAACATGTCAATGTCTATAAAACGTACGCTAAACCCTGCGTGGCTTTTGACTGAATGCTGCCCATTTGCACCACAAGTTCCCAACTCAGACAAAGTGCAGACAATAGCTATGTACTTCAAAAATAACCGAGAGGTTCAAAGGCAACCGAAAAACAACCGGAAAAAAGTTCCAATCAAACTACATGGAAGTTCTTGAAAGCTGTCAAGATTTTTGACTCCTTACATATCGTCGGTCTTGATGCATATTCCCTTTCATGCTCTTCCAAAGATTGACATCTCAAACTTTCTTCCCTTTTCTGTCAGCATGTTTTTACGCGTCGCTGTTGTTAACATGTATTTTAACTAAACACCGATGCAAAAAACTTTATTGCGCGTCCACAACCTCATTTAAGTGTGTGACACGTGATAGTCGATATAAATATTGATGTCGACTTCTTTGTATGTCTAATGAGAACTCCTGGATTCAATGATTATTATACTTGTGGTTTCAAATCACGTCAAATCTCACCACATATATCAATCATATATTTTAAGTTTTCATCTCATTTAGGTAGTAGATATTTCTGCGTACCCTGTACCCATGTTTACTGATAGACAGACATGAGCAATTAATTGGATTAATAAGCAATGCTTTTCAGGACAACTTGCCAATGCTTTACCAGTTTATATGAAATAAATTAAAATGCTTCGGTAGAGCCCTTGCCCTGAACCTTACATTGCCAAGTCATCCTTAAACACTAAGCCACCTTCTGGTCATGGTGTGATTTAATTAACCAAGCTTGGCCCACTAACTGCAGGGCTTCTAATAGAGAAACTATCACAACATTGTCAGTCGCTAAAGCTACAACACATAGAGTGTGTACAAAGAAGCTATGTTGTCATAATTGTTGGTTTTATCAGTTTTAGATAAGAGGAGGGCTGGAGGTATATACTGTCTTCCCCGATTCAGCCCTAGGGGGTCACGCCGGCTTTGTGGCACTTGGAGAGAAGCGCCAAGCACCCTGATTGTAGAGTAGAAAGTCGCACAGATGGCCGTGGGAAGAGAGGAGTGCCATGTGATGTTCGTGTTTCTGACATCACCTGGGTGTGCACCATATGCCAACCTGTCGACCTTGTTACCGTGTTCATTTCCACAGCTGCAAGCGTGAAGATTTTTTTTTTTTTCACAACCCCAGACACAGATTTCACATGCTCCTCTGTTCCTGCTATTATAAGTCCGGCTTTTAGTCTTTATCCTTTAGGCACCCAGACAAATACAAGCCCTGAGCTACAATTATGTGAAAAAATCATCATGTTCTTTAAAAACAGATTTGTTGCTTTCTTCATTAATCGCCTATCCTCAGATCATCACGATTGAACCAAAAATTAAAACACTTCTGTGGGTATTGCACTTCATATCGGAATTTGCACTAATGCTTTGGCAAGCACAGGAAAAGAATAAAAGCAAAAAATGACTGTTGTGTGTTACCCTGTTAGTACATTACTACCAATCACCTGCCAAGTTTACCTTGGCAAAAACACCTGCACTAGCCTTAATATGACATGCTTGTGTTGTATGATTGTCTTAGATTTAGATTGTCTTAGCACACCAATACCAGCGATTTTATAATGATTTCCCAAACCTGTCCTTGTGCGCAAACCAACAGCAATAAAGGAGACCCCATTTAAGTATTATATATAAGAGAAGATACAGTAACACCAGCCCTCTCTCTCCTTAACTTACAAAGAATCCCCCCAACAAACTACACTCTCTCTCACTGTTCAAATATCTGACAATTACGGGGGGGCACAAAATCACTACAGAAATGTAAAAATACGCTATATCTCTGTAAACTAAACTCAAACAGACCTGCCATCAGAAAAACTCTAACCCTAACCCTAACACAACACGGAAAAAAAGAACTTTTCCTTAACCAATAAGTGCAATGGCATACTAAGAGGTCACCAGTTTCCAAGCTATTTAATGCACAACTAGCTTTTTCAGACCTGTGTTTACAAAAAGAAACCATCTACGCAGCAAACGGTTAGATGCATAAATGTCATTCACACTAATAAAGAAGGGAATATTGACTCAGCAGTGCTCGGGCAACTTTTTGTAACCTCGTCTCCTTTGCCGGTCGATGTTGAATATGAAACCATTTTCAACGCAAAACTGTGCACCACTTAGCTTGCGCTTTGCAGGGTAACCGCAGAAATGAATTAGCCTTGCAGTGGCAGTGCCTGTTACTACAAATCTTTATAAATACAGATGTCAGCATTTAGAACAGTGGGAAATATATGGAACAAATCACATTAGGAAAGGGTTTGCAACTGAATATGATTTCACAATTCCAGGAACGATAAAAGTAGCAAAAAGAAGCTGTGGAAGAAAGAACTCTCAATAAACACAGAAACGGACCAGTGTATTTTGCTGAGTTGGGGTGTAGAGGAACAGGCATGGATGGCCCAGCCCTCCGCTATTTCTACCATTCACCTACCATTCACCTGTTAAAAATGATTCTAAATATTCTGTCAGTCATTGTATCTGTCAGTCATGATAAAAAAAAACTACAGTAACGGCTGACTTCAGCCCGTTTTTTACAGAATCAGTTTTTGGTATTAATTGGTTCTAATGGATGATATTTGTCTTTCCAGTATAACTTGGGATACTGTAGTGATGTGAATGTGTTATAAAACAAGCTGATGTGTATTAATTACTGCCTCTTTGCTGAATATACACAGTGCTTCATCAGAAGGGATTTTCTAATCATGCTTTATTTTGTCGAATATTTGCAAGAGAGTTGGGAGCTTTTTTTCGACCATGCGGCGGAGCATGACTTATTTTCCCTCATTTAAAGCGAAACGCAAAACTCCAAAGTTCTGACTATGACAAAACGAGGCAAAGCGTAGAGGCAATAGAATGAGAGGAAAGAAAAGCATCACTTCTAGAAGATACATGGCCTCGAACGCATATCATTAAAGCCTCAAAATAAATGGGGAAACACTGAAATTGCTGTAAAAAATTGGAGCAAGAGCTGGCTCTACAGTCAATGTAAAAGACGCATGCAGCGTTTCATAGCAATTTACTATGAGAATTATAGATGGAAAAAAAGAAAACGTCAGGCACCGAAAACAAAGCAATTGGAATTGATGAAAACATGAAAACAATATTAAGATTTCTAGTACAACAACTACAAAAATAAAGCATGCGAAATAAAAAATGAATTACTTAAGCAGAAGAAAAAAAAACGAAGTGATTTTTACCTAATCTTAAAACAAATAATTCTGAGTACCCAAACTCTTTAAAACAGCAAACAAGGTTGGCACTAATGATGATTCTTAGGTGAGTACTGCAGTAGGAGCAGAATATGGTATCTCAAATGGAAATTAAGATCCGGACAAAGACATGAGTAGCTGCACACTAGCCAGAACCCGTGCGTCAATAAATATGGAGCATCTGGTTTTTTTTGTTGTTTGGAACAATAGGCTATTTTTTATCTTATGGTTTTCCGACTTGTGCTGATGTTCCACTTCCAATTAACATTACCTGGCTGAAGTCATCGTTTGATTTATCATTTGGAAACAGGAAGTGCCAGTGCCATGCCTCTTGCGATGAGTCTGTGCTCGTGGTGACTGCTATTTCATTGACTCGACCCTCGGTGATGGATGCCTGTGTGACTTTCTCCACAAGTACCTGAGACACCCCTAAGGGTGATGCATGTTCCTATGGTAAAACTGAGATAACCTATCGCAAAGCTAGATGGCTCCACTCCAAGACGAGGTATTTTATAAAACGTATATGAATATTGATTATTTGGATATGCAGTTATGAAAAACAGATATATAGATGGATATTGGAAATAGCTAAGAAAAATATTCAAAAATACTGAATTTGCATTTTCTATGGTCTTGTCTTATTTCCTATTGTTTTTCTTTCTTTCTTTTCATAGGTACTTTAATAATTTGACAGATTGGAGTTGGGTTTATATCTTCCAGGTGACAGCTTAATACCAAGATCCCTGTTCCATAATATTTGACAGTTTCCAGAGTCTTCTATGGAATTGTCATTGATATTGGTAATGGCTCACATATAGTTTCGGTGTAGCTTGATTGAGAAGGTCTAATAGGATTGATGGTGTTTCAAAGCAGTTTGTAGAGGTGATACATATTCCTGTTGATGGTGCATGGAAGTGTCGCGGTAGAGTCACCACGCCTGACACAGAAAGGCGGGCCGCAGGCAGTGAACACTGAGGGGGGCTCATGCCAGAGTCACACTAACCTCTCCTGCCTAATACATGAGGCGCCGGTTGTGTGAGATGGTGAGAGGCTCTCAGTCTGCGCGGTAATGGGTGAGACAGGGCTGTGCAGAGCTCTGCTTCTTTCTCAGAGTGAAACTCTGAAGGAGGGTTCGGGTCCCTTCTTTGTACTGTACCACGAGCAGAGGAGGGTTCAGGTCCCTTCTTTGTACCATGAGTAGAAGGAGGGTTCGGGTCCCTTTTTTGTACCATGAGTAGAAGGAGGGTTCGGGTCCCTTCTTTGTACCATGAGTAGAGGAGGATTTGAGTCCCTTCTTTGTACCATGAGTAGAAGGAGGGTTCGGGTCCCTTCTTTGTACCATGAGTAGAGGAGGGTTTGAGTCCCTTCTTTGTACCACGAGTACAGGCGGGGTTTGGATCTCTTCTTCATCATCATCAACAGGGTGCTGCTCCCCCGAATACTCTTATGCTTGTGTCCCTGGGTTTGGGTCCCAGTGTGGCAGAGATTTGTTCCCCTTGCAAGAGGACCAGAGAGGGCGGTTTCCCACAGAGAGGCAGATTTAAAGTTCCCTTACCAAAAATGTGGGTGGTTGAAGTCCCGCATTTTGGTGGCATTGTATTATTATCATTCATCCATCCATCCATTATCTGCCGTCTCTATGGGATGGG
>JAODKL010000051.1:7270240-7296307 GCA_026780765.1 Petrocephalus schoutedeni
GGGATGCCCCAACCGCCCTCTCACCAGCCACCTCCTCCAGCTCCTCTGGGGGAATGCCAAGACGTTCCCAGGCCAGCCGGGAGATCTCTTCAGCATGTCATGGGTCTGCCCCGGGGCCCCAGTTGGACACCCCCGAAACACCTCCCCAGGGAGCTGCCTAGGGGGCATCCTACACAGATGCCTGAACCACCTCAAGTGGCTCCTTTTGATGTGGAGAAGCAGCAGCTCTACTTTGAGCCCCTCCCAGATCTCTGAGCACCTCATGCTCTCTCTGAGCCCAGCCACCCTGCAAAGGAAACTCATTCTGCTGCTTGTATCTGCTATCTCATTCTTTCAGTCACTACCTAAAGCTCATGACCATAGTCAAGGGTATGTACCTAGATCGACTGGTAAATCTAAAGCTTTGTCTTCCGGCTCAGCTCCCAATTTACCGCAACAGACCAGTACAGCGTCCACATTACTGCCGACACTGCAATGATCCATCTGTCGATCTTATTCCCTCACTCATGAACAAGACCCAGAGGTACTTAAACTCTGCCACATGAGGCAAAACTCTTCCCCAACCAGGAGAGGGCAATCCACCCTTTCTGGATGAGAACCATTACCTCAAACTGATCCTCATACCAGCTGCCTCACACTCTTATCTATCATTATTATTATTATCATTATTGTTGTTGTTATTGATATTCTTCTGTTCTTGGTTTGTCTTGAAATAGAACAATAACAGAGCAGTAATGAGATAATGGAATTCATTTTTTGATCAACTAACTTAAATTAACAGAGACACAGTATTAATAAAATAGTTTCAAGTGCCCCTATAGACTTCTTATGTTGCCTTATTACCGTATTGAGTATGTCTTAATATACGATTTTTTAATGTATTTTTCATCCACCTGTAATTTAGTCCTTTTAAGTTCAGATTTTTGTTAAGACTGATAGCATTAATGATGTCTAGCAATATTCTAGTTATATGTGTCACGCCCAGAGGGGTGGGAAGCATGCGATAGCCGGATATTGGCTCCCCGCCCCTCCAGTGGTATATAAGGTAGCAGTTTTCCTTAAATCATTGCGAAGTATGCCGTACTGAGCGATCTACCCACCATGTTTTGCACCCTGCCTGCTTTCTCCTCACTTGTACTTGCCTCGCTTGTTCTGACCTTGCCTGTTCCCTTCCTGATCCCTACCTGCTCCTGCCCCATCCCCCTCCTCTCATCTGGTGTTCCTGTCCCGTGCCTGCTCGTCGGACGGACTTCTCTCGGCTTCGGACTCTGCTGGCTTGGCTTCCCCGGCTACGATTTTGGATCTCCCCTTTGGTTTTGTGGTATCAGCACTTCAAATAAACAGCTATCTCCCGCATATTGTGGTCTCTGGCGCTTTGTCTCTGCCCGGCATGTCAATATGATTGGATGCAATCACACAAAACTGGATAAAGATCCATAGTTATGTAGTGTTTCAAGTAGCACTGGTGGGTGGCTCAGTCGGTTACAGTAGGTCCCGGTGTTCATGGCTGGTAAGGTTGTCAGTTTGAGTTCCTAAGGCTGGGACAGTAATCATATCACAGTTGGGCCCTTGAGCAATATCTAGCTGCCCCAAGGGACACTTGGTTTTGACTGACCCTAAGCTTTTCTTCACATATATATCACTTTGGATAAAAGCATCTACAAAATAAGTTAATGTGATGCAGCACCTCCAGAGGACATGGGTTTGGTTGCAGCCTCTGTCTGTGGAGTTTGAATGTTCTCGCCACGTTTGAAATATCATAAAAGCTAGCCCTGTTCCTAGCCCTGAGATGCAGGGCACTCGTAGGCTGCTTAGCAGTGTTTTTTCCATCCAGTTCTTCTCATAAATTTCTACAGGAAGTCTGGACACTGGACAAGCCAGGTCATGAGTCTAAGATGCCCTTCCCTCTCGTTCTTCTTAGTGTAGTCCTTGAATCATTTTGTAGTGTTTTATGGCTCATTATCTTCTCGTGTCCAAATGAAATTACTGTGTCTTAGAAATACGTGGCTGTGGGACCCAAATATTTCAAATTTTGACTAACCGGTTCATAAAATTTCCTGTCCTAATTGACAAATGTATTGATTCTAAAACATTTTTAATTATGGTTAAATCGGAAATTAATGGAAGGGAACTTTTACAAAAAAAAACAAACAAAATGGTAAAACCCCTTTTAGTGGTAACCTTGAAACAGCAAAAATACAATAACTCAAGATCCCTAAATTTTTAAAAAAGGACCTCTATAAACACTGCAAACTGAAGGATTTCTTAGATGAGAATCCTGGGAAAAAAATCACATTTAAGATGAAAGTTTATCACTCTTTGGTTGGTAGATTGGCCCAGATATATTGGCAACAGTATATGTTCATTGTAGAAATAATGAATTTTTAACTGACACATAAAATGAGTTCAGTTTTTCTATTTTGAAAATGCTCTGGAGAAGGCTGGACATAGTGGATATGGACGCCCTGTCTTGCTCAGCTATTTTAAGAAGAATGCCTTTGTAGGGCATAATCCCTTAACCTCTAAATCAATGCAAGACTGTTTCACATTGCTATTTATTGCTAGCTAATAGGGATCTCTCAGATGGCCCATTAACACATCACATAATGTTAACACTGCAGTGAAGGTTAATATTCTGTTTGTAAATTGGTTTTATGTTAGAATACACACACACATGCATGCACACACACACACACACACGTTTGTATTCTTTAGTGAGGACCCTAATCCTAATCACAACACCCTTAACCCCTATCCAGCCCTAATCTTAACCATAAGTAACCAAACAAAATACAAGATTATTACTTTTTTTTATTACCTTCACATATTTTTTTTAAATGAAGTCTGAAGTAGTGAAGACCAAAAAAATGATCTCACAAGTAAAATTTTTTGAGGATTTGCTATACTAGTGAGATCCTTTGGTCCTCACAAGTATAGCAAAACCTGTTCACACACACACACACACTCACACACACACACACATACACACTGCATTATTTCAAAATTTGCAAATGCAAAAGCACCAGGTTAGATGTTATCACTGCCAAGGGAAATTAATAATCATAACATAAAACAGCATAACTAAACATCAAACATTTGTGAGAATATGTAGTGTTAAGTTATTATGGAAACAAAGCTTACAAATGTAGAAGCATTGACATAAAACCTATCAAAACAAATTGTGAATTAACATTAAATTAAGCCAACATTTTTTCTGTTGCTTTCTCACGTTCCCTATGATTGCATTATATGACCCTACAGAAGGAGAGCAAGTACTGTAAACATGGTTAAGGTTCTGACTGCTGGTGTGAGTTTGGCAACCACTTAAAGGCTCTAGTCACATGTCACACTAATGAAGATCAGCATAAGAGCACATGTAACAGAATGAGGTCATTCTCAGGTAGACATGACTGCAGGTGATGCAGCAGGGCCCTGGCTAGTGAGCCAGGAGCATGCTGGGAATCCATAGGCCAAAGGACCCACACTTCTGAAGGGCTTCCAGTGAAAAGGCTTCTGATTCAAGTGGCTGCTCTTTCTATTTAAGATAAAGTGGTGGTAGGCTGGGCTTAATAATACTGCCAAGTGAAACATATTGTGTTGGATACAATATGATCTACGGTTAGAGGCAGTCCGAATTCTCTATGGTTTATTTTCCTTCTGGGTGTTAATATTTGGTTATTAACTTAACTTGACCCAACACAAATCGTTTGTGGGGATCATCTGGGCTCTTGCGGCAAAATATTTATCGATTAGCTAGCCAAGCGAGACAGGGGCCATGAATGGTGATCAGGAATAATACACAATAGGTCCACTCCCTATATGCAACGTGCAGAAGGCATATTATGGTATAATGGAAAACTGGGCCACAAATTTTCGTGGAATGTTTGTGCCTAACACCTGGGATTTTTACCAAGGCTTAATAAGTCTGCCTAAGCATGTGTTAAATCTGGATGTTTAAATATTGTGGTGAAATATCGATGTTTTAAAGAGTCGGTTTAGATCGGGTTCTTCAGACAAACTTATTTGCAACTCTGCAGCTTGTGTATGAGCCACGCCAAACAGAAATGACTGAGTTCGAGGAATTGAGCGAAGTAGCAGATAATTCCGCTGAAGCAGCCAGAATCTCGAGCCCCTTAAGGAATCCTCATGTCAGAGAAAAGTCATACATGTTAGCAGGCCGGACTTCCCGGACGGGACTGCCACTTCTCAAAAATCCGCACGGTAAAACTTCCAACTGACATGACCTGTTTCCGAAAGCCACCTGTCCAAGCCTGCAAGTGCCAGGCCCCCCAAGGAAATTAAACCATTGCTGAAGCAGAAAAAAAAGAATCCCAGTATGCAGGGTAAGCTCTATAAACAGCATCTTTGTATTGGTTAAAAAGCAGTAAATCAGCCATCGCTGCTGCATTTGCGGCCATACAAATATTGCCGTTACGTTAAACATCATCTTCATGGTATCAAAGAGAAAATCAAAACATTTCTGCTGAAGTTGCAAGTGTCGCTGCTTATTGGACGTGACTGTGTGTGCTATAGGGTTTTATTTTATAATTTAGCATGCTGTCAAACAAAGGTGACAGCCTCTACTGCCAGTAGCACCACGCGATTATACGGACGACAGTGTTCGTATATGAGGAATGCAAAGGGTGTTGGGTATTCTAACAGCCAAGAAGACAGTAAGAGGTCAACATTCTATGGTACATTTCCTATATAAAGACTGCCCCCAAAACCTATTACAGGAACCATCTGGGCCCATAATCAAGCCTGCAAGAGGGTACCAGGATATTCCGGTTGTGCCACATGCTCCCTGAGGTGACTCCCCTGAGTCTGGCATTGATGTTAACGCAGGTTCTTACACTTTCAGGGGCCCACTAATGCCTAATAAGCTTCTGCAGTGGGAAGGTGATGGTGGCTGCTGGTAGCCTGATTGGAAAAATGCCCACAGATATTTTGCATTCACGAGTGTGAAGCTAAATATACTCGCATTTGCTATCTTCATGTGCATGTGTGTGTGAGAAGTGTGTTTCCCCAAAAATGTACGGTGTACCATATCTTAGACCTACCTTTCACAAAAGCTTTACTAAGAGAAAGGAAACCTTGCTGCCATGGATACATGGAAACTATCCTACCCTACCATTACCTGCAAGTGTAGTCTACCACAGTACCCACTCGCATCTGTATTACCATATTACCTTGTGGTTTCTCTCCCTCTGTGTCTAGTCTTCACCGGGGCTGCGTGTGAGCATCTGAAAGCTTCAGTCTGTGAGTCTAGGGCCCTGGCTGTAGATCCCAGCCTGAGGGCCATGGAGAGGTGCCACCTGGCATCGAGAGGTGATGAGACAGTGGCGTCATGATACCCGCCGCATCCACGAGCCTGGCAGGGTCTAAAAAGCTACAGCTAACAGATAAGGCTGCTCTGTTCTCAAAATTCACGATTCTTATTTTGCGATTTTGTATATCAGTACATAGGAATCCTTCCAATCAGCCATCCAGTCAGTAACATGTAACATGTAGAATATGGTAGCACAAAACAAGACAAAGGCACTCACTAAACATCAAAGGAGGCATATAACTAGGTACTATATAGGCACTTATTTTTAAAATAGATTTGAAATAAATCGGAGACCTATGGAAGCCCAAAGATATTATGATGTTTTTTCTTTCTGTTTCTTGTGATCTCAAGATAGCTAATTTGCTATCTTGAGATCACGATTTAATTTTCTTGCTCTCTCCAGATAATAATGTCTGTTAACTCGAGATCACAGCTCATTTTAATGTTACTTAATTGCTCTCACAACAGGTTTAGCATCTTAGCTGGCAATACATCATGGACCGGTGCATTCGATTTTGCTTTGATCATAGACTGTCACAAGCAGAAATAGCAGTATGTCTGTCTGCACTATACAATTGTCATACATCAGTTATCGAAAATAAGTTGTCATCTTAAGATGGACGGGAAGAAAAAAAATTTTTTCTAGACTTCCGGAGAAACCCTGCACACTAAAGCTAAATATAAATATACAAAATAAATACTGTATATAAATATAAGATAAAGTATTGTCTGAAATGCGACATACGTCGATCTGTGAGCTGTGCATTTATGAAGGTGTAGTATTATCAAACTGCATTGAGTTGCTATTTTGCGAAGGCATACAAATTGGTCCTAAAGAGATTTGTTCTCCTCCTACCAGGTAGGACAGAAACCTTAGGCAGTGAGTCAGACTAAATCTGGGCATAGCTCATATGACAGCCCTCCAGGGAGCTGCTGACCTGGACCAAACAGCCATGTTATGCTGAGTGGCTCCCTAAAAACAAGCACTTTCCATAGTTTTAATTGTTTGTCCGACAATGCTACGCATATGAAATGTTAGACGTATCCATGTGGTAAAGGTGTGAGCAATACAGCTCTGAAAACAGAATGTGCGTTAAAATCATTGGTATAATATGTAGAATTGTTAACATAATTATGAGCACATCATTAGTGCATATTTCATGCTGCATAACCAATAAACAATATACTGAAATGAGGGATTTTCAGCAAAATCAGCGTTACATACTGCTGCACTGTTAATATACTTCTTTATTATGGTGCCCATGAATGATTTTACTGTTGAAACACTCCTTTTACACACACACACACACACACACAGTCCATGTCCCATCATTATGGGGACACTCCATTCATTCCTATGGGCATTACCCTGATTCCAACTATGACACCCTTAACCCCTACCCTGCCCTAACCTTAAACATAAGTAACCACACAAAATATGAGACTTTTGGCATTTTTAGTTTTTTGATTGCAGACACAGATTTTTATAAAATTGAGGTGACATTTTTTCGGTCTCCACAAGGTAAAAAGCAGCAGGTTTTTATCACATTGTGGGGACATTGAGTCCCCGCACTGTAATAATTACAAAACCACACACACACATGTGCGTATCTATATAAATGGGGACCATACATCCATTTCTATGGGAAAAACCCTAATTCCAGCTACGACACCCTTAAACCCAACCCAGTTCTAACCTTAACCACAAGTAACCAACCCAAATACAAGACTTTTGGTATTTTTACTTTTTTGATTACAGTCACAGATTTTTGCAAAATGCAGTTTACCCTTGTGGAACACATTTGATCCCCTCACTGTAATATATACAAAACCCACACACACACACAGCCCTATTATAGATAATGTCAAGGTGCATGTACGGCTCCCTCCTGTTTGATGCGGCACTGGCTCCGAGTGAGAGTAGTGAGAAACGGCGGCATTAATTTTGTAACGTATGGCGATGATCAGACACTCTCCTGGTACCCGGTTGTTAATGAATTCCAACACTACATTTCATTCTAAAATGCATCAAGGTTAATATTTCATAAATAATCGGAAAAAAAGAAAGCAAAGGATGGCACTAGAATGGGTCCTTCCAGGGTATCACCCTTAGGTATTATCCTGAGCGATAGCTCTTCGCTTGAAGAAGGGTCACATTCGGCGTGGTGCTTTTGAATTCCTTTATGCATCTGGCAAGGTTAATCCGAGTGAGGTTGGATTTACATTATCATTATTATTATTATCAGATATTTGAGATTTAGGGAGAAAAATACTCCCAAGCACTGAGACTATGACACCCTGTTGTCAAGTTGAAAAACATTCAGTGTGTTCATTTCGGTCGGAAGTTTTATGAAACAAATCATGTTTTTTTTTTTTTAATATATATATATATATATATATATATGACTCAAAGTTTGTGTGCGTGCTTCATCATAGAATGTGGGTATGCATCATATCACTCGCTAAATCAATACTGCAGCTTTCCCACCTCCTCCCGGGGGAAAAAAACAGAAAAGAAAAAAAAAAAAGAAGTTAAATAATGGAAGTCAATAGCATGACAGCTTGACACATTCAGCCACATAAAAGAAAAAAAAAATCATATAGCTGAGGGATACGTATTAACATTTCATCCAAGAATGCAATTACGGTAGCTTTAATAGAAGGTGTCCTAAAAGCGTGAATTTCTGTAGAAATGGGGAGAGAGAATTCTGGCAGGGGGATGTTGGTCTTTAACACAGAGGATGGGGTGTAGAAGATGGAGAAAAGGGAGATATTACCACAGCGTAAGAGCATTCACGTGTCAGAATGGGGCTTATAAAATGGATGTGAATGTTTCTGCTAGGAGGTTTGATGTAAGATCATTGGAAACGCGGACTGGAGCTGTAGGCTCCAGGGTTTCGAGGAGCGGGATGAGATGAAGTGGTCGCTAATTTATCGTGGGGATGCCATCCCCCTCCCCCCCCCCCGCCGGACTTCGCCTACCATGTCCCGGATTGTGCCGCGCCACAGTCGCTACTTCGACTTTGCAGGAGAAGCTAAAATGAGCCTCCTGGAGACAATTATGAAGCAACTGCAGGTGAGAGGAGAAGTAGAGATTCTTCATGAAGGAAAAAGATTTGGCTGGGATTTAACAAGTGCCGGTGTTTTGACAGCGGTTGTTGGTGTCGTTGTTGGGAGAGTTAGGTTGAGTAACTGTCTGTATTTCCTACATGTGTTCATTTGGGGATGACTTCAGCTGTCAGTGGGATCTGGTTGAACCTCTTCTCTTCCTCACCCACCCTCACCTCACCCCTGACATTAATGAATGCTCCTCCATAGGCATGAAAATGATGTTTTTGGATGTATGTGAGTTTGTGTGTGTGTGTGTATGTGTGTGTGTCTGAACTATGTAACTACTTCTGTGTTCAGCAACTTCAGTAAACATTCTCACAGGTAGGAAGTGGTATTTCTTTGGGATCCGGGCACTAATACGACAATTAAATAAGAATATGTATCAAAATGTGTTTCCATTCCTACAGGAATAATAATAAATTCGCTGTTAAATTGAATGGAGAACTGTACCGTCTGTACTTCATATGAGCATCAATCTTTAAATTGGAAATAATTATATTGTAGCCAGTCAGGCAGTAAACATTTATTTGACTTGGGAAAATCACACTGGGCTCTGAAGAAGCTTTCATGAAATTTCTTTTTCAAGTGTCGCCAGGCTTAAAAAGCCACGCCGTCCTTACATCAAAATTAAACAGACCGCGTGCGCGTCTACGGCGAAGAGCAACAGCCTCCCAATCGGCTCTGTTTCCAGCATCTTCAAAAATTAATCATCTGCCTGGAGGCACACATGGCATAATTTGTGCCCGGAGCCAGTGTTGGCTTAGTCTGTCTGCCAATGACCTTCGACATCTCAGAAAGCCTGGCATCTCCTCCTGAGAAGACCAGTGTCCCCTTCCCTCTCTGTGGGAGAGGATCCAGCCCCCACCTCCCCGCTCCCCTGAGCCTGTACTCGACAAGTAGGTAGAAGATGGATGCATGGGAAAAGAAATCAAAGGATGCCTCATTTTGCTGGAATGCAAGCCAGTGATATTACTGCACACCAGCCTTATCTCTGTATCTGGAGGCTGTCAGCGACGATTTCAGTAAAATATGGCTGTAATTTGACCGGCATTGAGGTTCTGCAGTGGTAGCCTGAAACCAGTATACATGTTTGCAGAAAACTCGACTAAATCCTCTTTAATGGAGGTGCCATGACATTAACACAAAGGTTAGCAGTGTGATTGTGTTATGCCATGAGAGAAGTGTCATCTGTGCTTCCCAGTTTTTGGGGTACGCAAAAGACTCCTTTGGAGTGAGGTGGAGTACTGTTTGAATAGTACATCTCATAGTTTCCCGAAATTCCTCACAGGATCCCATTCAGCGGTGGCCCTGCTCAGTCCCCTCTGCTTTCTTGGGATCGACTCCACGCTCACCAAAATCTTGTATGGATATGCAGATGCATGTAGTGATAATTTGATAAGCTATCACAGTGTGTAGGCAAGTTCATAATAAAAAGCCATGCAGTTCCTTCGAGCAGCTAGCTGGGCACATCAGCAGTGATGTTAAGCTCTGCAAAAACTCCCCCTCGTGGATATTTTTTTATGTAGAAAACAAGATTCAGAAAGAGAAGTGATAAAAATACGCTATAAACCATAATATGTGATACATATGGCAGTAAGTATCTGTTTAGGCTGACAGTGGCAATGGCTGGCAATGGCTCCATGGGGAAAACACAGTGGCATTAGACTGCCACGCCGGCTCAAAGTCGACACTCTCCGCAGACACCCAACCAGAGCGCACTCTGCCACAGCCGAGCACCGAACACACCTGTAGCATATTCCTTGATCGTGCAATGGGTGATTTGCAGACCTCTCAAAAATAGAACCTTGGTGAAGTATGGGCCTAGTTTGGATTCTGAGCTTCTGTTCGGTCACTGCCAGCTTCTCAGAAAGTCTGAGGACTGCAGACTGAGATTCGGATCTGGTGAACGTCTCGCTCAGTATAATTCTGACCTCGCGCCTGTTATCCAGGACAACGATTCATTAAACCCACTAACTCCGCACTTGAATCTGAGATCTCTTCCATTATATAACAATGCTAAATTTCGTCCTTTGTTAGCGCTAAGGCCCCTTGATTATCTTAATTTGAGGTCAGCTTTATGTAAGACTATATTTTACATTCATTGTGAAGTCAGAAGCTGGAATCAGTAGTTTATTTAGAGACCACATTTTTTACCGAGAAGAGCATGAAAATTGACAACTACTTATTCCTATTTATGTTTCTGTTGCCGGGAGACACAAAAATGCTATATTTCTTGCTTATAAAACCAAAACAGATTTCTATTCTATTCATAGGAAATTATGACTTTTAATTATCCATTAAATAAAAGTAAATAAAGCAGGTGGAACGTTTTCAACATTCAGTTCACAATACTGATGTAATTCCGGGAATCCTTATGATTTGCATAATTCGCATCTCATTCATTCATTTCATAGAAGCAGTCAGAAATGCAAAATTATATTCAAATCATATCAGTGGGATATTAATTCAATAAAATTTTATTTAATTTCATTATTCACTGTTAATTGTTCAAAAGGCAAAACATAAATTTAATAGACTATAATTGGGATAATAACTTTTATAGTGCATATGTTCTGATTTACAGTTTAAATACTAGCTTTGAGAGTATATTAAAGATGCTGAAAAGTTGGAAAAATGTACTTAGTTCTCGGTTTTATGCTTGATCCAACAGCTGAGACTTTTTATATTTAAAAACATCTATAATATTAAAGTTCTTGCAATTAATGTCATTTGACAAACATTCCTTAAGGGTTGAGCTTTCTCAGCTTATTCTACATTCCTACCGATATACTGAAATGGTCTGTTAGCTACAGTCTACAATTAAATTATGCTCAGAGTTGGCAAGGGCTTTTTTGGGAATGAGCTGGCATAAATTGTGCGGTTCGTGTGACTCCCTCTTTTCTCACAGTTTTGCAGGAAGTTAGGCTAAGGTAGTGTGTCTTACCCCTGTCCACAGGGTCCCCCTGACAGTCCATGTTTTTGCTCCCTCCCAGCTCCCTGCCAAACAGTCCACGCTTTTGCTCCCTGCCAGCTGAGGACCTGACTGGGAATGCTTATGGCAACCACCTCCCTATCGGGGCCTCCTTGAAAGGAAGCA
Organism: Petrocephalus schoutedeni; assembly: GCA_026780765.1. Taxonomy (NCBI): domain Eukaryota; kingdom Metazoa; phylum Chordata; class Actinopteri; order Osteoglossiformes; family Mormyridae; genus Petrocephalus; species Petrocephalus schoutedeni. The sequence continues at coordinate 7,281,778 of JAODKL010000051.1, forward strand.
TAGGGGTTTCAGAGCACTCAATAGAATTCTATGGTCTGGTTGGGAGCAAATGATAGAACTTTATAAGTATATCTTAGGTCAGGGGTACCCTACTCCAGTCCTGGATGACCAGAATCCATCAGAGTTTAATTTTTGCTGTCGAGTCACACAACATCAAATTTGTGAGTCCAGGTTGAATTGTGAGTCTTGTAACTTATGTCAGTTTTTTTACCTTTAGTAATTAAAACTTACTTTAGCAAATACCCACTAGAGTTGAATCTTGAATCAAGTTGTTGAAAATGCAGGTGGCACGTCATTATTGTTGGTATTACTCATACTGTTATTGTTTGCATGGTTATAAATTAAAACCAAATAAAGACCGGGAAACTTCACAATTAGCTTTGTGATCATTTAATTTAATTCAACGCCCCTGAAAACTCAATTTCCCCTGAATATAGATAAGTACACAAAATTACATGATTACATATTACTATTATTTATTATTCATATTATAGTGTTGTTTTCATGAACTGATTTGCCAGAAGTTGGATCTGAGTACTGTACAAACATCTGTAACTATTTTACATATGACTAAACATCTGAATTGTTTTCAACATATTGTAATTATTGTTTCAGTGGCTTTAATTTAATTAACAAAATATTTCACTTAAATAATGAATGAAACGTCATCGCCACATTCTGCATTTATTCTGTTGGCCAGAGATTATTTTAATAATAAAGAAAGCATGCAACAAGCGTATGTACATAAAAGACAAATCCTTCGAGACCCAATATGAAACAACTAATCAACCAATAGATGTATTTGACAGGATCAGCAATGAGCTTGCATAAGAGAGAATTAAATGCTATTGAGTATAAATTAACAGTCTGCCCTTCTAAGCACTTGAGTACTGCAGTTATCAAGAGGTGTGATTGTGTACACGGCATTCAGAATTATGGTGTCGCTCACATCAGCTCTCTCCCAGTAAGGAAGGGCGATCGGGAGCCAGCAGCTGTCCCAGAAGACACAGCTGCCAGAAAATGCGAGCCTTAAAAAGACGCCGAACAGAGCGGACAGCAGTCAGTGAGGCGACGAGGCACAGGAGCGCAAATGCTGGCAGCTTTTTAACCGTTACACTCAGCGCGACTGAGGAGAGCTTGAAGAATAAGGTGTCTGTGGTCAAAGCCAGCCGCAACCAACAGTGCCCGCCCTCAAGGGGGGACGTTCGCAAGGGGGGGGATTGGTTTTATCGATCTCCTTGGTTGTTTATTTTCGCAAACGAGAGACTTGACCTCTGAAAAGCCACCGACAAATCACACGACCGGGAATCCCAAGTGGCTGTGTGGCCCAAGGTCCAGGGAGCCTCAGGAGGTGTGGCCAATTCTACACCACGGTGTCAGCGAGCACTCAGCAGAGCTTAGAGTTTGGGTTGCCGTCACGTTAGGCACAGCTAAAGACTACGCACACCAGATGGTGTATGACTGAACTGCTCGGCCAGGAGAATTCAAGCAGGGGGAAATGTTCTGTCGGGAAAACAAATTTCTGGTGAGCAGGCAAAGGCAATTCCCCATGCTATGAAAGTCAGGCTGGACAATTATAAGATTATATATAATTTATGTGATTTGTAAAGGTATGTCAGCTGCAGTCCCAGAAGCTGTTCTACAATCCTCTATGCATTATTCTCTGGATGCCGACACTTTGCGGGGATGCCTGGCCAGAGAATCGCTAACGAGCGCTGATCTCCCGCCTCAGCATGGCGCAGCAGTTCTATACCTGCTGTCCCAGTTTCGTTTATTTAATTTTTTTCAGATAAATCAGGGCAGACCTGACAGAGAACCCTTTGGGTAAACTGGGTACATCATCAGCTCACTAAGAGTCATTTCCTTTAGATTCTAGTACTGATTATTCCACTGTCTTTCTAGCTCAACATCGGTCATCTTAAAGCCTCACAGGGGCTTTAGTGTTGCATGTCCACTGAGACTGTACTGCCACCTTCCTGGATGATGTCGTTGGCCACACCCCAGGCAGCAGGCGCGCGAGATTCCTGCACCGTTATATCTCTCCACAAGCGCGACGCCGCCTCGGCTGCCAAGGGCCATCCGGGTTTTTGCCATTTCGCCTCACCGCTCAAAGTTCAAATCGATTGAACTCTCACCTAATTTGCTGACCTCTAGCAAACTGGCATCCAATCAAATATAATCTTTGATCTGTGACGCGTAGGTTCAGTAACTTGGAAACCAAACTGTGTATGGAGGAGAAGCTTATAATTGGAGTGTCCCTGTACCCCGAATTATTTATTAGTCAGATCGAGATTTAATTCAGAAAAATTCTGTTTGGAGGTGTACAGTATAAGTGTAGAGAGATTTACTACTTATAAATAAATAAATAGTAATATATTTTATTATTATAATAAATATGCAAATAATTTAATATTTTATTTATTGTAATGTAGAAATATATTTGATTAATTTGCTAATTAATATTTTGATTAAATATTCATACTCTTTCATGGTGTAATACTCACCCGTCCATCGCTTTTCGCAAGTGCTGGGCAGTTCACCGAAAGCAAATATTTCTTTAGTGCTGAGTGGTCCGCTGCTTACCATGTAGACGACATCTAAGCAACTTCTACTAACAGCCATCACAGATGTAAGCCATCTCCACCCAGTGACATCAAGAGCACCAGTCTCACCTCGGAATGCTGTTTTGCAATGGATACTGGATGTGTAGACCAGACTGATCAGGGATTCCAAGAGCAAGTGGCAAAAGAAGCGTTTACCATTTAGTTATATTCCTTACATTATATATCCTACTGCCACTTTACCCCTCTTAGGATCTATTTAACCAGTAATGTCAGATGTGTTATATAAGCCATTCATCTGAAGATTATTTAAAGCTCAGTGTGGCCAGTTTTTTTTTAACTAGCTCCATAATTAGGTGCAGCAAGTCACATAAAAAAAATAAAATAATAATATAACTTTCTCAGAGTTAGTTGGTTAGCAAAACATCATAAATACATCCATTTAAGAATCCTGTAACATTTTTCAACATATACTTTATAAAATAAAAATGTTGTCAGTAAAAATCTTTAGCCTTGCAATGTTGAGTTTGCGTAAACCATTGATGACATCTATGTTTGTCTTATTGATGTTTATTTCCTGCTTTTCGGTTTTGCTTCAGTTCTAAGCCACTTGCACAATGAGATATGCAGCACAACTTTGTGTGATTTGTGTGAACTTTAGCAAAAGTTCAGCCAAGTTCGCCCTTTCATTAGCCAAAGATACCATGGCATTTAAGCCAGAGCGACTGACTCAGCTGTATTGTACACTGTATGAGAAACAGTGAAGTGTATTTGATCAGAAGATGAATATCAATTTCTGTGTCCACCCCACTACAGCCAAGGGTATCCTAAACAAGCCTTAGCCATCATGCTCTCCTGTGATGACAGGCTTCTTTACCGAGCCACCAATTTTTTTGTTGATCTTTAACCTGCTTATTAAAACCTACATCCATAGAATCGTCACCATATCGGTGATCAACTGAAAACATCAGTTTCGCTTTCTTGTTTTCAACCCCAGTGCTTTCGAATAGTGCTAGGCCTGTGGTACGACATGCCGTTTTTACATAACGTGTCTTCAAAAAAAAAAAAAAAACTGCCCGGGTAATTTCCAGCCAGGCACAACTACATCGTTAGCGAGCAAACAGGCTCTGGTTGCAGGTGATGAGAGCATGTAGACCACCTTCACATCGCCATCACTTCCTGCGAAATAATTCAAAATTGTGAATCAGCCTGAAACTCGGAGGTAGACAGTGTGGACTGTAATTCCGCATGCTGTACAGCAGCCATTCCGCAAATCCTACATAATGGTTTCATCATATAAAATCATGCTTATAATGACTTATTGGCCTTATTTCTTTCCTATGTGTTCTTGCCTCTGTGTTGTTATTGAAATTCATCAAGCGCTTATTTCAAGGCATTCCTGAGATGAAATTTATGCAACTTGACATTAAGAACAAAATGCACCCTGATTACGACTGCGTTTCTCCTAACCATTACTTAAAGCCAACTGAATAAATAAAAAAATCTATTAACAGGATCTGTGTTAGGCATATTTAAAAAATGAAGTGTTTTACATCAAGGCGCACGACCTTTGTCTGGCTGAGGACTGTAATGTGAAAAGTTTGATGCGTGTTTTGAGCTGAGATGTTACAAGTCCACTGCTTTTCAGTGATGAGTTATAAAGCTGGGTTAAAATGTGGGACTTGCCACGAGGTGAGGATGTCATCACCGGCAGGTAATTGCATGACCTTGCCTCTGTGAGGAAACCTGTAAATTCCGTCCTGAACATCAAGAATTCCCTTCTTGGCGTTTCTTCTGAGCGTCGCTGGATTGCACTACAGTGGCAGCTACTTCACCGACTTGTGCTCGCCTTAAATCTCAACCTAATCTCTCCCCTCTCTTAAACTGTTCTCTCGTTAATCAGGTGAGTGAAGAACATATTGTGACAGCAAAAGCTACTGAGAGAGTGGCATGACCTGACCTTTATATGTGGCGACCTGGAAGTCAGGAAAACGCTTAATCATGCTTACATTTCAAATGAAAATATGAATAGTATTTCATGTTAAAATTTAATCTTAAATGTTACATTTTCAAGGTGATTGTGTTTAAATTTTATAGATTTGTATATAAACATGTCAAAATCTTCTTCGTTTTCTGGTATGTAGATCATCTTGGAAAAACTTACCACAAAACACTAATTTTGTGTATATGCTGAATCAAATATTGCTGGTCCTTGTTTATCAATATAACGAAATTTCGTTAGTGACAATAGAAACAGCCGATTCGCATAATTAACTACAGTAAACAAAATTACATCAACAGCATTATTTCATTTTGAACTTTGGAAAAGGTTACTGTTTTGGCCACTAGCTTTTGTTTGTTAATCTGAGACCGAACCACAGGAACAGCTAATCAGTGAAACAAACAATTCATATATTGAGCTGAATACACTGGGTAAATTTTGTGTCAAATAATTAAAATAATTAAAGGCTTTCCTACTGGGCACTGTATGTTTGAAAAGGTTAAATAGGTGAGACTTTTCTTCTGGGACTATTTGATTTTATGGAGATGCCATCCAGCTGGCAACTCTCACTGGGGTTTTCGTTCTACTAATCACTGTGCTTTAAGCTGGGTAGTACTCTCTCTCTCTCTCTCTCTCACTCACTCCCTTGCTCTCTCTCTTTCACTCTGTCTCTCACTCCCTTGCTCTCTCTCTGGTTCTCTCTCACTCGCTCGCTCTCTATCACTCCCCCTCTCTCTTTCTCAGACACCCAGCTGGCAAAAAATTTACAATTTCTAAAGTGTGATTTAATGGCAACTGCCGCTTTATAGGCGGGTGGATTCAAAAGAAGATTTATTACAAAACTGCCGGTACAACTCAATGACCACCGAAGGAAAAGCGGGGGGAGGGGAAAAAGGTGGGTTATCAGCTAAGAAGATCACTGAACCTCAGCAATTTCAAGCTAATGGCTTTTTAGGCTTGAAGCCACAAACAGGCAATGCTAATCCTGGCGTTTGAATAGGATTATGCCTGAAAACATTCTCCTAAGCAGAATAAAAGTGTCAAATGTGGGGGGGGGGATCCTGTGGTGGGAAAAAAAAAACTGGAACAGGCCACAGGAAGGGTCATCGCATCTGCTGGCCAGCACTACTATCCCCATTTCCCACAGGAAAAAAAAGAAAAGAAACACCAGTCCTCTCAGAGCTAAACTTTGATCGGCATAGAGCCGTTGTCTGAAAAGTAGCTAAACACGCAACGCGAGAATAAAAGAATGCATTCTTTGGCATTATAACTTAATCTAAGATTTATCCCCATCTCCCTATGGAACATTTTTAAAGCACCTAGATAGTATGTGTTTCAGGCTAACCAAATATTATTTTACATTTTAGCATGTTTCTAAATTCAGTTTGAGGTATTAGATCCTTTTTCCCTCTGCATATTTAATTAATCATTAGCCGTATTACAGCTTTTTCTAATCCTTCATATTTCGCCATTGATGAGTCTTTATAGTCTTTTTTTTTTTTGCTAAAGATGAATTAATTTTGGATGTGCAGCAAAGTGGTAAAACGGGGCCCTTGAATCATTATAGTCTTTTGCCTTCTAATGCTGTCAACACAGAAACATCTTTAACTCTTTCGCTGTGTTTTGATTACAGAGTTTTACTGCCATCTGCTGTCAGCACATAAGAAAATACAGGCATCTTTGCCACATGCACTAAGGTACATAAGGCATGTAACACCATTAATGCCGCAGAAGGCGACACATATCATCCACACCTTGGTAAATACAGGGTAATATAATCCATTAACACGTGAACAAAATGTGCAGACCACAGTTACCCGACTTGTACCTAATAATCTAGTATATCTGATGCATTTTTTTCTGAATGGTTCAGATGATACTGTACTGTTAATTCAAGCTGAATAACCTTATCATATCATGCAAACGCATACAGCAAAATAAAATGAATAATAAACTAAGGCGTGTATTATAATAATAATGATAATAATAATAATAATCATCATTTATATTATTATGATTATTATTCAGTACATTCAAATACAGTTGCTCCCAGAGGGACTGAAATGGCTACATCGTTCACCTCCAGGTGCACAGATTGCAGACTGTATGCGTGATGTTCAAAGACACCATTTTTAATTGGGATAGTGCGACCTGCAGATAATTGAACATTCCTTCATTACTTGCGAGGGAATGAATATTCAGTAAGTCAGAAAAGGCTTGTTTTGAACTGGGGGACTCCAGATGCGTAACCAGACAGCGTCAACAACAAAATCAAAACTCCATATCCCGAACAAAGAAAAGTCATACACGCATAGGGTGAAGAATGATTAAAAATTGAAGGAAACTTGAACTAGTGATGACTTCTACACTGTATTTGATTAAAAATAAATTGAACTAAAGTTTCTCGCATAAATGCCAGCCCTTAGTGAGCGGTTTTGTAAAGGTAGTCACTGTGAATATACGCCCTGAGTGACCTTCAGGAAACTTCTCTAATCTCAGCTTTGGCCGATTAATAAAGGAAATCGGGATCCAGCCACACCTTGTCACGTGGCAAACTGTGCACCTCCACACACGGCTAGCTGCAAACTAGCGGTCTGTTTGCAGCAATGTGCCACCATCTAACACGGCAGGCGCTTGTAGGTCGCTTTTCTCTGAGCTACGGGGAATATTATGATTCTTACAACGTTCTTACGCCGGCAACATGGACCTTCCAGTAGATAGTCGAACACATTACTGTCGAGTGCCGACCTGCACATCCCACAGAGGGACAGGGTGCAAATTATTCCCTAGGCGTTTGTCTTTCACAGTACCTATTTTCTGGAACATATATATATAAATGAGAAAAAAACAGCTTTAATTATGAGGCTTTTCTATCAATGGTCTTAATTGCACCCCCCCCCCCCCGAAAATGACAGCCAGGTGTGTGACCAGCTAATACGCCTGAGATGGTAGTATTTTGGTTCTAGAAGGGAGCTAACTACATGAAAACTCTACAGATCCATAGCAATTTGCTCGTCCTTCCCCTCAGTTTCCTGGTGACCCACTGACCTGCTGCAGCACTTGGCCTCAACCCTCAGTCATTACTCTCTATGTCGCAACATCCAATTCTCCTTATTCACCCACCTCTGAAACTCTATACCCATAATGACAAGTAGCTGTTTACCTTTCTCCTGTTGTCATGGGTGTACAGCGTATTCCTAAGGCAGAAACACATAGGGTATACATGTTTACCGTATTCCTAGTGTAGCTACTCATCCATACACGTTTGCTAGTTGCTAGGAGAAGCACCACATTCCCAGGCAGCTACCAGAGATCAACACCTTAGATTTGTTTCTTACATTATTATCATTATTTCCTTATTTTTCTTCTCTCCCTCCCGGCAAAAGAATGCAAATGGCTCAGAATAACTTCTCAAGGGGTGTGCCTCAGGGCTAAGTGTGTGGGCTTCTCTTACACTTCCAGAGTAAATCACTCGGGTTCATTTTGTCCAGGATTCCCCTACTGCCTTTATGCTGATCACATTAAACTTCACACTAAACTTCTCCTCACTGGAATCGTTAAAATTCCTTCTCGCCTAGAATCTAAACCCTAAAAAAAAATAATAATAATCAATCGAGTAAAACTGCATGTTGCTCCAAGCTTCAAAGGTACCCATTCTGACTCCAATGAAGATCTGGATGAAATATCAAAATAATTAACTGGAAATGCATCCAAAAGGGAAAAAAAAATTGGCAAGTTTGACTTCTAGTTAGTTAATTTTGGGATCTGCCTTTTTGGGAATGAGCTACTCGCCCAAAGGTTCAAGACTAAGATTGAAATAGCACTGGAGAACTGAGAATTATTATTTAGGAATTTCTTGCAATTCCTATTGGATGTCAGGAAGAGGGGTGGGATTCTGATGAAAAGGAAGTGGACAGGATTTAAAGCATTGAGTGCACAGCAACTTCCCTGTAGGGCATGATAACCCTGTATAATTATAGATTAGTTGCAGTCTCCTTCTCCTTTGTTTGCATTTGTCTAGTATATCTGAATGTATTTCTCTTGAGAGTGCTTAATTTCACAGTTTGATGGAGCAAGAATGCCAAAATGCAGCATGGAAAATAGAAAAAAAAAATGAGACAGACAGTTCAGGGGGTCAGATTATGACAGAAAATTAAATATGAGTTATGCATTTGGGTATTGTGAAGCAAATTATTCTCAGTTTGGCTTTTCTGGATGCTGGCCAACTCTTTTAGATCGCTGAGCTCTACACAATATCGAGAGCTTGGATTTAAAGAAATGCATTTACCAGGACAAATATGAGAGGCTCCCGAATGTGTTTGCACACCGCGATTTTCAGGCTTATCGTACAGCGAAAGGTTAGTCAGCTATTGCAGTGCTCACATGTTTGAAATCCACGCAAGCCAGGCCACCTTAGCTGTTAGCATCCAAGCGTTCTGTCCTTCTCCTGCAGCGGTAACTTTAAATTGTTCCTGCTGTGTTCATCACTTATATTGCCACATTATACTCACAAATGTGTACTTTTTTCCCTTCCAAAACCCAATAGCTCTGCCGATATTTGGCCGTCCTTACCCTGTCCCCTGTCTGTTGACTACACAAGGAGTGTAGGCCTGTTCACCGGGATCCAAGCATTTCTGGGAACATATCGACTTTCCATTATGCCATCATACCCTGCTCGGGTTGCCGTAGCATCATAAACGAAAACCAGCTTGTGTTTAATGGCACATTTAAGGGTCATTATGTCTAGAAATGTACTCAAAAATCACACATACAAAACAGATACTACTGATCACATGTATGCATAAAATTCACAAGAAGCATCTTGACACCAATAACATTAAGCCACTGAAAGGAATACAGTTGTCTAATCCTTTGTTATTCTTGTTTTTTCCAATGTATTTGATGTAATGTATTTTGAACTATAGTCACCATAGATAAAAATGAGTGTAAAATTCATTGTCTGCAAGCTTCGTTGTACTTCTGTCCGTGAGAGCTGTGTAGTAATGTACTCTTCTAGGCAGATTTAACAGGCCAAATAATTACCTTCTCAAACACTTCCAAATGAGCTTGTAGCAGTTATACAAAATGTAGCCCATTACAAAGATTTCAACTGTCACTTTTGCTTAGCCATATTCTGCTGGTTCTTCATCAGAGTTTGTGTTCAATAGAGTTGTACTGGTTGAGCAGTAGAGAAGCATTGCTTTTGCTGTGTGGTATTAGTCCTGCTATGCATTACTAAAAGATCAAAAGATCAACAACTTTTATTTTCAAAACAGACTGATTAAAACATATTCAAATGACTGACCATATCGAGTAAAGTAAACTCCAGCACCCTGAAATCCCAAAGTTTTGGATTATTTGGATATTGCTAAATGAGAGCCACATGCTACGATAAATCAGTGGGAAGAAGTTCACATTTTGTTTTTACACTAAAAATAAAATATACTTCACTGTCTGTTTAAATAGCATTTTTGGTTTTGAAAAATCCTAAAGTACACTGAAATGTTTGGTATTCAGCTGTACTGCCATTAGCATATTGGTTTTTGCTTCTGGCTGGCATGGTGGTGCAGTGGTTATCAGTGTTTAAGTCTTTAGAGTTTAGAGTCTGTGTGTTCTCCCCATGTCGGCGGGGGGTTTCCTCTGGGGATTCCAGTTCCCCTCTCCACAGTCCAAAAACATGCTGAGGTTAATTGGCATTAACAAACTGTCCATAGGTATGAGTGTGCCCTGCAATGGGTTGGTGCCCCATCCAGGGTTGTTCCCTGCCTTGTGCCTGTAACCTCTGAGATGGGGATTACTTGACCCTAAATATGAGAAGCAGGTACAGAAGATGGATGGAATTTTATGTGTTTCATGTAATACATTTGTAGGGATTCTTCTGATTACTTAATTAAAGCAACTCCCACACTCATGAGTGTGTCATGCTTTGGGTCTGAGAATCCAAAGAACCTGAAAAACTGCTCTGTGTTACTACAGCCAGCCATCTGTCATACTGGAACCTGAAACACATGGCACTGAACACAGAACAAGCAGTGATGAGTGGCTCACTGGGTTAAGCCTCTGATCAGGAGATCACCAGTTCAAATCCCTTTCTTAGCTGGATAGTCACAGTTCCATTTTGCCCTTGAGCAAGGCCCTAAATACACACACACATGAAACATTCCAAGATCACACAATAAATTACCCTGCGCTCAGACTCCAAGCCTCACTCTTCACTGCGTGTGTCTCTCATTGGAAAGCATGATGGGATATGCCAAAATGAAAGCATTCCAATGTACTCCTGCAAATGGCAGATAAAGTTTCATTTCATATGAGATGACAGTCGAGAGCAGAGCACCTCCTCACACAGTAACCTCGTGTTTCTGGGATCCCAAAGGAACTCTGTGCAGACAGAGCAAGCGCAGTCATACTCCACACATACGGAGCCAGGGCTGAGCCAGAGCTATGGCACTTTCCCCTGAATTACCTTTTAACCCCTTACAAACTTCCCTCTCTTTCTAATTTTAATTAATTACGTTTGAACTACTTTTTACGAGTGAGTTGACCTTGCAGATCTATTTCCGAGAAATAGAAACATAAACCAGAGCATAAAAAATGTCAAAAATTACATCCTGAACCATGGGAAATATGGCGCCACAGAAATGTATCCATCTGTCCATCTTCTAGCCACTTAGCCCGGTCTGGGTCACGGGTGCCACAGTAATAATGTATCAGATAATCAGCGGCTTCATAAAATCAACATTGGAAGAGCTCCACCAGTCCTGTGTGGGGAGAAAGGTCTCCTCCAACAGATTGTTGTTATTAATTATGACATCCTGGGGAATTGCAAAGGGAATAGAGAGTACTCAGGCAAATATGTATTTGTGGAGCCATTTGTCTTCGTGATGCTGTCGCTAATTGTTTTAATACGCCGTCTTCTGCTGGTTTGCGATATGCCAAGTTTCAGAAGCAGACAAAAGGGTTGGCCGGTTCAAATTTTAAAAGTGAATTATGCTTATACTATATGTTTATACTCATGATCTCATTTAATGCATGTCTTTGCTCAGTTCATCAGGAGGTGGATAGTTCTGGTCCAGAACATAAAAATCCAGACCATTTTTTTTTCAGCTAACCAGCTGAGCACTCTGTGACTGTGACTCTTTATACTCAACTGGTTTGTTGAAACCTGAAACTTTCCGGACCCGGACTATCCCCCTCTAGTCGAAACACAACACATTCAGTGCAGCGTGAAGTTTACGGCCAAAATATGTTTTGGAGGCTCTTAGAAAGGTGCTAGAAACTGAGAAATGCGACGGTCCATCCATTTTCCAACTGCTTTCCCAATACGGGGTTGCAGGGGGTCTGGAGCCTATCCCAGGGAGTATAGCACACAAGGCAGGGGAGGTCCTAGTGGTCTGTCGCACATCCACATACACAATGGGCATTGCAGAGATGCCAAGTCCCCAGACTGCATGTTTTCAGACAGCGGGAGGTAAGCAGAGTGCTTGGTGGATTTGGAGCCCCCAGCTTTGAAACGAAGAGATGACGGCAAGCCGTCATGGCCCATCATGCCCCAGATGGCAAATATTAGAAACCACTCAATACAGGGAAGTGACTGAGCAAATTGGTCTGCTTGGGCTGTGGCTTTCCACACACGGACCCAACTTCTTTGATTCCATCCACGGGTCCAAACCAAGATCTTAAACTTCACTTGACAGAGGGAAGAGGATGGGATAGGTGCAGGTGTTCATTTAGGTAGCTACGAAACATTGATTCAGTTATGTATCTTTGGAAAACCTAAAAACAGTGTTAAGACCTGCTGTAGTACAGTACCAGTATAGATCAGCAGCTCAAGCACTTAACACTGAGTGATACCTGCTGATAGGGTCTTCAGACATAGTGCTCCATGGCCAAGAATGTTGTCAATACAGAGAGGGCTGCCATCGGAATAGGAGACGTCAATTAGCACATTTCCTGCCAATCTGCCATTTAAAAGGATACAAAGGAGAGGAACGGCTGTTTATCTTCAGAGTATAAGTGACTGAAAAACCCACAAAACGGTGATAAGACCTACTACAGTACCAGTATAGATCTGCAGTCCATGCACTTAGCATTGAGTGATACCTGCTGATAGGGTCTTCAGACATAGTGCTCTATGGCCAAGAACGCTCTCAAAACACCTAAGTGCTGAGGTGTAAAGGCCCATCGCATTCAGAAAATAATAAAAAAAGAAACACTAATCTTTGTTCACCCTGTAGTAAAAGTTATAGACAGGCAAGACTTTGGTCTCATTGATTCTGGGCCATTAAAGTGAAATGGGTGAAGCGTTGACACCCTGTAACTGAGAGTAAATAAATAATGTAAGTGTAGGAAAACTCAGTCCACTGGTTTTACACTTGCGAGCATCTCTGTTGGAAGTTTGCTGCCCTAATCTTACACTGTAATTTACACCAAGACTTTTAACCCGTTGTTTACGTCCTGCAAAGATATAGTTTACAGTTAACATTTATGTCCCAACATTTTTGGACTTTTGAAGGCCTTTTTTACCCATTTCGAAACAGCAGTCCTCTTAGCTAATTAGTTTGTTCAACTCTGAAGCCTGTGAGGCGTGCTTGCATCGTTTCCTTTTGGAAATAACACGCCGTGGGGCGTAATGGGCCGGCTGTCAGGGGATTTTGATTTCGTAACTGAACTCTGCGCCCACCTGCGTAATATTTCGAGGCAGGCGTCTGGCACGGTTCCCGTGAATAATCAGAAGTTGATCGAATGTTTCACTCCACCAGCGGGAGACGTTCTCCCCACCAGCTGACGGGGAGAATGAGATTTATCTGACTTGAGGCACACACCGTCTGAGCTAACACCTAACAGAAATGGAACACGCCGAAAATGTAACATTTTGAGATTATCCCCCCCCAAAAAAAAAGAAAACACGACATCCAAACAGTAGCTCGATGACGTCTTTCTTTGGACGAAAGGCAGCCACGTTACAGTTAACAGTCTGTCAGGCAAACACAATCTATGGCACTCTCTTGTCTCTGAGTGTTTCCATTTAACACCATAAGGTGTATCTGTAAAACAATATAACTGCATTTGATACCTGTCTAACATAAGTAATATGTAAGTAATATTAGACTATCGTGCTAAGCCAGTAACATACTATATTTACACCAATATTTCTTATCTGGTTGCTGTTTATGAGAAACAGAAAAAAGTACAGATAGTTAAACTTATTTAGATACAGCAAGCTACCCAGAATAACTCCTGGCAGAGAGACTATGAAATATTATGCATCAAGACATCAAGATATGTCAACTTTGTTTTTCCATATGATTTCTAAAGGGTTTTTTTTTCTTCTTTAAATAAAATATCCTTCAAGAATGAATTTTATTTGACAGTACAATTCACAACATAATTTTCTCCTGAAGGCAACAAGGTTTTCGAGAAGGTAGGATCGCAACTTGCAAATCTGTCGTTACCAATTTGATCACCACCTCTCAGAGCAGCTCTTACTCTATATGGGGGCTCTTTGTATTTGATGAACCTGTTTACAAAGCAACCAGAAGCTCAAGATCCTGTGATAACCCCTTGCTTATTTATTCAAAATAACCGGATTGTACTAACAAAAAAAGAAGGTAAGATTATTCCTCATGCTTAAACATAGTTTGTGGACACTTGGCAGGTGAAACTATTGTTTTGCATATCTCATCAAAACATGATGAAAAATATCATTGATTTTGGAGCCCGAGTCTGAGGTCATGGTTTTGCATAATAATGAAACATCATCTGCTGTGACCTTTTCTTTCCTTCAGAAATAGTTTCTAAGTGTATCGCCATCCATGTAATGCTGTATGCAACTACCTTTGACTGTATTTAGCTCTGACATTAGCAATGCTGGGAATAATAACAAAAATCCAATAACAAATATAGCGCAGGCAACGAGTAACGGGCTCCAAGTACTATGGCCTGAATAGACGTTTTGGCCACATGT
>JAODKL010000051.1:7296407-7315451 GCA_026780765.1 Petrocephalus schoutedeni
CCAATAACAAATATAGCGCAGGCAACGAGTAACGGGCTCCAAGTACTATGGCCTGAATAGACGTTTTGGCCACATGTATCATAAATAGAAAAAATGGTCTATTAACCCTTTCATGCACGGTGGTCTCTACAGTGGACAGCTGTTCAATAACAATTTTCTTAAAAACGCACAGATTTCAGTGGTATAACTGCATATCAACCTGTACGGTGGGCGCTATCGCATCACTCCATAGGCTTTCACCCAGTTGCCAGCAACTGTTTTTTCATCCCTTCAGAGGAATAAACACAAAACACAAAAAAATCCTGACTCAGGTTATCATAATTCATGCATGAAAGGGTTCAAATGTCTGTAAATGAATGTATATTAAGCATGGAAGCACTTTGTGAATGTATGGCATTTGATCTACATTATTGCATAAGGGCCCGTGGACTATGGGCAGTATAGCACCATGATAAGGCCAACTTGTGTTTGAGTAGCGGAAAGAATATTGTACCATTTCACCATTTTTTATGATTCTCAGCCAGATAGGAGGGTAATTATAGCCTACTGAAGCTTGATTGTCTGTTGTCAGCCATGTTTGATGAGTAAATCAGTTTTAATTAGTGGTTTCTTGGGACATCTGGTCATGAACACACACAGACATTTTTGTCTTTTTATGTCCACTGCTTTCCAACGTATAATCTATTTTTAGTTATAGCGCCCCCATTGGGTAATTTTTATGAAGTTTGGAGAGTCACCTCGGAATATCATGCCAACCATACATAGCAAGTTTGGTGAGAACTGGGTGTTCCGTTGATGAGACATAGGTCATTTAGTGCAAACAGGTTATGCCCCAGAAATTAATTGGCCTGTAGCATTGTAACAATGGACAAAAATCCAATGGACAACTTTTTGCCTGCATTCTCAAGATGTTGCGATTCAAATTTTGTGTGAATCAAATGAACAGTCTAGGCCTGACCACAAATTTGACTGTCTAAAGTCAAGGAATGTGTAAAAAAACTATTTACTTCCTATGACCCACAGTTCAGAAAATATGGGCAAAAACATAAAATCACTATAGCACCATTAGACTGAATGGAGAAGGAAATGTTGCACCATGACACCAAATTTCATGATTCTCTGTCATATACAATGGCAATTATAGCCTTCTGAAATTTGATTGGCTTTTGTAAGCCATGTTTGATGAGGAGATTAACTTTTTATTTGAGACATCTGGCCATGAACCGTTATACAAAATCTCATCTTTCTGAGTCATGTGGTTTCTGAGTTATAAAATATTTTGAGTCACAGCTCCCCTTATTTCCATTTTCCCCTATTTATGAAATTTGGGTAGTCGCTTCAAAATGTCAAACCAGCTATGTATCTATCCAGAGATATAGGCCAAAATGCAAAAGATTGCACTACAGCGCCACCATCAGGCCAATGGGCATGACTTTGCTTTCTTTGTAAGTCTGTACCACTCCACCAAATTTGGTGATTCTTCACCGTACGGTCTCTGCTCCGCATATCATTTTAGTGTGTAATAACAATAATAATAAGATGAAAAAACCCTAAGAAATACAATAGGGCTCCAGCACTGCATGCTTGGACCCCTAGAACTGATAATAAGATATTAATAATAAGAAAATAAGGCAGGCAGGAGCAGTTCCTTCACAAGAATCAGCCAGGAGAGGCACTGAGGGTTTTACAGTATACTTCAACCAAAAGGGCCGTTACGGAATAGGAAGGAATAGGGTGGTGTGGTGAGGCCATTGTGAAGTCCATGGATTAGATTTGTAGTCCAGGTCTGTTTCCCCTAGTTCAATCCAACCCGATCCTCAGGGACCCACAGATGGTCTACATTTTTGCCCCCTCTCAGAACTGGGAAACACAGAAGGGGGAAGGCAAACAAGACAGTGTGAGAAACGAGGACAGTTGGGGGTCACAGCTATCGTATCCCCAGGTTCTGGTGTCAGGAAGCTTCTCCAATTTGAAGGAGGGGTCACTGGTCCGAGCACCCCCCCTCTCCTTCTGAGGACACCAGCGTTTGTCCTGGTGCCATCATATGATCGTCCCCCACCAAACACAGGACAGGCTGTACCTGTGTCTTTGTCATACGTGGTGGTGACTGCATTTCCTGTAGCTTCAGAAGCCCTTTCCAATGTAATATCACTGAAACCTCAGTTCCCGTGGCCCTAGGTGGCTGTTTTTGTGGCTGGAAGTAAGCCCAGCCTCTCTTGGGTCAGCCAGCTCCTGAGCCATTGAAGGTGCTCTGTCCAACGCACCAGGTGCTCATCCATGAGGCATTGGAAGGTGGATGAAGCCCTGTGCAGTCCGAAGGGGAGGACTGTGTACTCCAAGGATCTCACAGGCGACCAGGATCCACAACAAACATAGAAAGGATGATATTTAAGTGTCACTTATTACAGAAAAAGTACACTTTGGGGTTTGCACTCAAGTGAATCAAGCATCACATCTCAAATCCAGATATATTTAATTAAAAGCAAGCAGCTAACAAGCCCTGAGTCTCCCATTTAATTACTATATGCAGTACTAATACAAATGGCAACATTAATTCTAACACAGTGGGGCTGTCTCAGGAAAAAAAAAATGGATTTAATATTAGCACCCAAGATGCAATTTTATCAGACTAAGATATGTTAAAGCACTAAGCTTGTATAGCACTTATTACGATAAGGATTTATTTTTCTTTAGCCGAATTTATCTCTCGGTAGCGAACGGAGGAATCCAGATAGGATAAAATAACAAAAAACAAACAGCTTGCAATGAAATGAGTTGGAATTCAATACAGAGCATGAATCATCCTATACTTAATAAAGTTTTTTGTCTGCTGCCACCTGTATCTTTTTTTATGCACTACTTATCAATCAAAGAAGAGAAGAGGCCACATGTAACTCTTTCTAAATTTTTTTTGCATCACGTATCGTCCTTTGTGTTACCATACATTGCAGTGGCAATTGTATTTTATTGTATTGCATTGTACTGTACTGTAGCTCATCCTGATGCTGAAGTGAAGGTGTACTATTTCTCTGTCTTCTTCCCAGGAGTCATGGGGTGGACACTTTTGCTCATCACCGGCAGCATATAGCACTAGGCAGGGGTAGCAGTCCATCACAGGGTACACACTCAAGCATAATCACATACTGTGGGTAATGCAGAGATGCCAATTCACCTAAGTGCATGTCTGTGTGTTTCTGAATTGCACTTATCGGTGTGTGTGTGTTTGTGTGTGTGCGCGTGCGTGTCTTCCCCCTCCCCTCTCTCACCTGGGATACAGTCCAGGCTCACAAAGGCCCTGCATTAGACCAAAGTTTCTAAGTTATGGGTGGATGGATGCATGCATGCACTGTATCCTAATTACGTAGCATAGAGAAGCTGCATGCAAGTAAAACCAACAGAGCTTTTATAAGTAGCCAAAAATGATTAGATACCATCTAATAATACTGAATTTCATTGTGAAGTGAAATAAAACTGGATGCAGTGTTTTAACAGACAGGAAACAAATCAACTGTCTTTTATTTCGATATACGAGTCCCTTTGTTACTTCTGGTATCTTTTCCCATAGAAAAGGATGATGAACAATGGTGGAGCAAAAACTCCCGTCAGTAGCGGGATACTCCTCTGAATCAATGCATACATTTGCATACATACCCAACAGAAAAAGTTTGTAATGAAATGCATTGAATGGAACGGACTGCAGGGACTCTAAATCTGCCAGCAAGCCGTCATTTGAAAAGCAGTGTATTAGCTTTGCAACAAAAAGTCAATCACCGGCATGTAAGCCATTGATTAAGTGTCGGATTGCAGAACTCCGTGCTACTTAGACTGCGTATAAATCACACGGGCCGCTCCCACTTTCGGCCCCGTGAAACCACATGACCGTGCCATGCCACGCTGGGCCGGCTGTCGGCGTTCTCGATCCCCGCCTCATTCTCTGCGACATAAATTAAGTGGCCCGATCCTGCTCTCCCGCTAATGGAACGCGGGGCCCTTTCTGCCACGGTACACAAGCTAAACGCAATTGAACGGATATGCGGATTTGTCGACTGTGCGAGGAGTTTGTTGATGAAAACCCTGCTGGTGTTTCGATTAAATAAAACAACAGGCATTTTATTTATGTAAATCAGGCAGCTTCCTCCGAAGTAGTTGAGTTCTCGTATCTGTCCCAGTCAGCTCCAAACTCATACTTCTACATGCGTTTAGCTATAAATTTGTCACGAGGCTGGAAAAGAACATAGTAACAGTAAATGGTATTTAAATCAGGTGTTTGAAACAACTTCCCCTGTGTTGACGTGGTACTAAACCATGGTGATCAGCCTTTAAGGTAACACCCAATAAACATTTAATGTCAGCCATATAGTGAAAAATAGTTCAGTCGAGTTCCAGGGTTGCCGAAATTGTATGACAGCAATGATTACAGTTTCACACTAGCCTGACTATAAGTAATAGCTAATGTTTTAATACTGTCAAGATGTAGTATGAGTCACAGTTAATTAATTTGTCTCTGTTTTTATTTAGGTTATAGTAAAAGGCCTCAAAGCAATGAAGTAATACATGCCTAATATTGCATCGATGAAAATATTTTGCTTTAATAACAAATAGCTTTCAGATGTAGCCACTTGGAATGCTTCTCCAATGGTCGTGAAGGAGTTTACATAAGTTCTGAGCACTACTTGGCTAACTTGCTCTTACTTTTCTGTCCAACGCATCGCAAACCATCTCTATGGGGTTTAGGTTGGGGGATTGTGGGGGGGGGGCACTCTATCTCTTTCCTTGTTCAGAAGATAATACAGTATTTACACACACTTGACGTGTACTTAGGTCATTATCTTATTGAAAAACAAATGATTTTCAACAGGTCAGACCAGGCTTTTGACTGGTACTATACTGTGATAGAATCTTTCACATCTCACAACAATGCGAGGTCTATTTTTGCACTGAGATTTAACCCTTTTCCCATGATAATTTCCCCATGTGAAATTTGCCTACCGTTTAATGATGCTCTGGGGTCAGATTGACCCCAAACACGGGATAGGGGTTAAACAGGTCCTAAGATGACTGAGAAGATACATTTCACACAAATGTAATGTCACCTTTCATCACTGAGTGGGCCAAGCCTCTGTGGCTGTGATCAGAAGGTCGCTCGTTGACCAAGGCCCTTAACCCCCACAACACCCTGGGCACCTCTATGGGTGACTGCCCTTCGCTGCCAAGCTTGCTCTCAACTATGTAGCGCAAGATAGGGTAAGCAAAAGGAAAATTCCCCATGGGAGTCATTTCAGTAAAATCATTTCATTTTATATTACTGTGTATCAAACACCTCGTACATGTCAAGCAAATGTGAAGCTGATTCCAGCTCCTATTCTGCATAAAACAAAACAAAAAAAGTTCAACTCTTTAGATCCACTGTCTGGGAAACACAATTTCCTTATTGATGTAGCACTTAATGATATTGCTGTGTTACATTTTGACCCTATTTGATTTCCAGGCTATTATAGAGGCAGGAAAGTGTACAATGGTAAGTAGCTATCTGACATATACAAGAGGCCTTGCGGAAAAAAGTATATAAGTGGTGTCCTCGCCTAGGCATCAGTCGAAGCTGTCTTCTCATGGCCACTTACTAAATATATATACATTCCCCTGGCCTTTCAGTCATCTATTAAATCTCAATTTACTTCTTTCAAGTCTAGTCGGCTATTCTTACAGGCAATTAAGACGGGTGTCTGTCCTTTTTATCTGAAAGACTATTCGTGTGGGTATGTTTCTGGTTGAAGGGGAGCTTATGGTGATTTGGTCCGCGTCCGCTTTCGAATGTCTTTGGGAATACGTTCAGGGTTCCAGTTTGTTGAATTGAAATGATCATTAAAAAGCTTTTTCCCTAAAATTTCGTTCAAAATCCAGAAGTGGTAGGCTTAAAAAATTCTGTTTGGCATGAATATTTAAAAGGGTTTTCATCTCCAGCATTTTAGGCCATAATATTGAAACCCATAATATGTTTATTTATTTTTAAGTCACATGTTTAAAATGAATACATTCCTTGTCCATATTCCAGTACTCACACTCCCAGATTAGGGGCGGGGTTACCTTCCATGGCCACGCCCACCTCACTCAGTAATCGCCATACCTGCATCAATCAGTCTCTCTAATTAATCTCACCCTGCATCTGTTTTTTTTTCTTTTTTTTGATTTGCCAATTCGATTGCAGTACTATTTGTCTTTTGGGTCCATTTTCAGACTTTGATTTGTTTATTATTGTAATAACCGGCAGTCTGAGGCATCGCAACGGCAAGAGAGAAGAATTCTCGTGGGGGAAGAATGAAGATCTTTGATGCCCACTAGCTAACAGAAGCACTCAACAAGCAGATTAACCAAATACATGGTGGGGGGGCGGGGGAGGGGCACGGCAGATGCTATGTACACACATGGTAAGTAATTTATACGACGTTACGGACACACGAAGATCGGACAGGGTTCACATAAGACATGGGCAGATGCACAAGCCACATTCGGGGACACAAGTATTAACAACAACAGCAGCACTACAAGGGGCTATTTACATGGCTCGCAAGGCATGTCGGGACATGCTAACAGCTTCCACGTCCACCAGCCCTACATTGTTATTCTGATTTAAAATTGTTGGTTTTGTTTTTTTTTTCTATTATTATTGTGGCCAGTCTGATTCTGTTGTAGTTCACAACATTACCCTCAGTATTTGAGTCCAACTAGCCCCCGCCACCACATACATCATGGTCATAGGTCTTTGTCCTGTAGCCACTGAGAACTCAGAGATCAGCTTGACGAGGGGGCAAGCATTCCAGGTGGCACAAGACCTGGTATTATGAATATAGACAGCTTGTCTTCCAACCCGGTCCTTGGGGACCCTCAAACAGTCCACGTTTTTGCTCTCCTACGGGAGCTGGGGAGGGAGCAAAAAATGTAGACTGTCTGGGAGGGAGCAAAAATGTAGAGTGTCTGAGGATGCCCAAGGACCAGGTTAGGAAACACTGGCTTTGAGCATTGTATCGGTGTCTGTGTTCTTTGTCTGCGCCTTAATATAAATCTTATTAACAATTCTATTATGAGTCATGACAGACACATCTAGCCACGAGGTCATTATCCACAACAGGAAGGCAATATTCACCATAGCACTTTGACCTCAAGTAACACTCACTCCCATGTGCACATGGTCGTCCAGCTCTGTGCGATACTCTCTCCAGCACTTATTGGATAAGTGCTTACAGAGAATGGATGTATAACTCTCCTCAATCATTGCTATAGGGGCTATTTCTTTTTGCAATTGGATTTTTTTCCCCCGCTGTCTGTTCTCCCCACCTGCGATGGGAGTATGAGTAGCATGATCGTGTGTTCATTTCTCTCTCTAAGGTCAATGACTGCACTGGACACCCAAGACTGATTTACTACCCCATTTCACAGTAAATCATTTTTCCCCTTCTTATCAGCCAAATACATAAAAAAACAAAGCAATGAACTTATATATTTCCATGTTCATGTTCTGGCTTTAAATGAATCATACACTCACTTATAAACAGATTCTATACAGTAAAGGAGAGCTTGTGGTACAGCAAGGGTGTAGGTTTGGTTTCAGCATTGGTAGGGACCAAATCAGGCCCAAACCCCTCGCCCCACAAAACACACACGGTATTCCCAGTATACTGGTAAGGATACGCCCCTGGACGTCGCTAGGCCCTTTTTACTGGGGCATGTGCCCCAGTACTGATCAGCTGTGCTCCAGTAAAAAATCATGAACATATCATTTTTAGATCGGGTGGGTGGGGGGCTGTGCCCCAGTAAAGCTTTACCTTTTGCAACTCCCCTGGATACGCCCCTATCATCCATACTCAGATCTAAGCCCTTGTGGTACAGCCATTCACTTGCTAAACTTTTTTTTTTGTTCAACTATAAGCAAACAAATAGGAGATCAGGGGCTAGTTTCACTAAGCAGAATTTCTTGCTTAGCCGGATAACTTGTCACATTTAAGGAAGCCTGGGTTACATTTAAGTGAACAAAGATAGAATCCATCCAAGCGATCTTAAATTCGACAAGCTATTCGGCTAAGCAAGAAATCCTGCCTCGTGGAACATCCCGATCCCCCAGGAATAAAATCACAGAATTTGGGGAAAAGAGGTCTATAACGCGGGTAGGGGATGCTTTGGAGCCAGTCTCCATTTCATCCCTGTGGAGGTTGATATCACAGCATATATCTATAATAATACTGCAATGGAAAGCCGAATGACAGAGGCATTAGGTGCTATTAACCCCTATCCCGTGTTTGGGGTCAATCTGACCCCAAGCAACATTAAACAGTAGGCAAATTTCACATGGGGAAATTATCACGGGAAAAGGGTTAAATATCTATCCTACGAACTAGCATTACAATAAACATGCTCATTAAAAACTGTGTGATATTTAATACTGATGCATTGAGTCAGTGAGATGTCCTGGCTATAGCGTGTGAGTTTGACCTCATTAGCTTCTCCACGGCACCCCCTGGTGAGGCACACCCCAGGCTGACCAAAAAAATTAAATAAAAAACAAAATTCAGTAGAAAATGAAATTACGAAAGTACTAGAATAACCCTATTTATGAAAATGTTTACTCAAGATTTATTCTTATATGTTGAGAGCAGTGTCTAATGTTAAAATGCTGTAAGGAAATAAGGTAACAAAAAAAATCTCTCTTGTATTCATTTTTATTACATGGTTTACAGTGCCTGTAATATAAAGGTAGACTTGGCTTATCAGATTGCCACCTCATCCTGAATGTTAAAATTTCCAATTACTTTATCCTGAGACACATTTTTGAAACCTTGAGAAATTCCGTTCAGTTGCATGCATGTGAACCTGTATAGCTTTTGTCGTTATATATAGACGCCTATATTGAGTGTCCCCATATTTAAAAATGAGAAATGAATATGTCAAATAAGCAGATTCCAGAGTTATTGTCAGAAGCAATATTTAACTGTGCCATTTTGCCAGACAGATAGGGAAGCAGTGTTTTATTACTGGCGGACCACCTGATCTTTTTCCATTGTCTTCTGCTGCATTGTTTACGATCATTAAACCTCCTTCTTGCTGAAAAAAAAAAAAAAAAACTGCGAGGCTCGATTTAATTAAATGCCCCGGGTGTTAAGTCAACTGTTGTCATTTTGTTGGTTGCCAATACAAACCCACTTCATCATTATTTCTTCTGGATTTAAAGGAATCTGAAAGAAAATGATCTCAGCTTCTCATCAGTGGTTTTTGAAGAGACGCCTTCTAGTCTCCTCAATCAGCTTCAAGGCAGAGCCTTGTGGGCTTCATCTAAAAACAATTTACCCTACAGTGGTCAAACAAAACCAGCCACAACATTGATAATTCATTACCGGAAGTTGCCAGGTTATGAATGAGATCCATTCCCGAAGTCTGTCTGTAAATCGAGTTCATTGGTAAGTCAGACAAAAATAATACAGCATATAATAATAATTATAGTGTTACTTTAATCGACTGCTGAATGTTTTAACGAGTGTCGCATAATGGTGTGTGCATTTGTTATCATGAACAATTTTAAAATATAATAGGCTTATTGACAGTGTGTCCATAAGTCGGATGTTCTTAACCTGCAGACTGCCTGTATTATTATTATTATTACATTAGCGGTAATAGTAGTATACGTCTAAGTCAGGGGTGGGCAATTCCGATCCTAGAGGGCCGTGGTCCAGCACGTTTTGGTTAATTGGTGAGGTGAACCAGGTTTTTCTGAGCAGGGAAATCACCAAAACGTACTGGACCATGGTATACTGCATTACAGCACCATGCAGGTCCAGATGCCCGAAGGGTGGGGACAGTAAATTTTAGTGTGACCTTCGGTTCCATAAAAAACGACCCCTTAGAACCTCAAAGGGGAACCTCGTTCGGTGGAAGGGGCAGGTGAAATTTGATGGAGTTTTTTAGAATGTTAAGTAACACTCAGCATCCCCATATGAAAATGTGATTATGTGTTTACACTCAATACTGGCAGCGATGTCTGTGGCCAAACACATCCCATAGTTATTGATCAGTGTCTCACAGAATCGTCCTGATGGAGACTGGTTACCGTGTTTCCGATTAGTGTCTTGCTGGCTGTCCTGGCCAACACCAGGCAGCACGCCATTTGTGACTCTAGGCTTCATCTATCTACGACTACAAGACTACTATATAGTATATGAGATTTGGTGTTATGTATCCAAGAGAAAACATTTGTGCTGTTTCAGAGATTAAAGGAATCCTCTAATTCTGTCTACTATGCAGATGTTCTCCACATCTGTATCTGTGAAACCTTGCTCAGCTTTTTCCCTTGCTGGCTGTGCTGTTAGTAACATACTTTTAGATCATTATTTACATTTTTGGCGCTGCTTGTTTTTCTTCAGATATTATAGTACAATCCATCCGTTCATCCATCTTCCACCTGCTTTTCTTGCTCAGGTTCTGGGTGGGTGGGACACCACAGAGATGTACTGTACCCTTAACAGAATGGCAAGAGTCCTAACTACTATTTTCCTTTTCTGGGACATAGACCTGGCATAGTTGTCTGGTTTGTTAGATTTAAACCAAACAAAAACCATAGGCTCCTCTTATGCCTCTCAGCAAAACTACAAGTTGTCATTATCCTGCGAAATCCTTTTGTTTGCTTTACCTTACTCTGGATAAGGGCTTACGATGACCTGATATCAGAGCTTAACGAAAGGAAAACTTCCTGACGAAAGCACTACCCATTATTTATATTTATTTGCCATCTCTTCAAGGATGAGGCAGAGCATGACATCTAGTTGCATAGAAACAAGCCGTAATAGACCAATAACTGGGGTTTCAGATTTCACCGAGCGTTTAAGGCGGACAGCCACTTGGAGGCCCCTTTCAAAGACTAGTCTTTCCGGGTCCATCCCATCTTCAGTGATTAAGACCCAACAATACCCATGGATCTCATGTGTGTGGTAACATGCTAGTTACATGTGAGCTACACAGGTACGATCCCTTATCGTTATTTTGAAATTCTTTTCATTTGCGACAGCCAAAAGCAAAGTTGTATAAGATGCCTGAAATCCAAGGAAAGCTTACTTTGAAAATGAGACAAAAAAAGACCCATGTATCTTTACATCTACAGTTTAAATCACTATGAAAGTGATGGTATTTAAAATAAAATATGCTGTCAGGTGTAATACAGGACGTCTCTATAGGTCTGTTTGCCTGTGGTGAGATCCTTGTTCGGCTGCTGTATTCCAATGGCCCACAAGTCCACCAAGCATTTTTCTTCATTAGCAGAAAGCTACTCAATACCCCCCCCCCCCCACTCCACCCCCCCAGCTGAGAACAGTATACAAGATAAAATAGAAGTGCAATATACCCCAGTCTGCGTATCGAGGCTATTTCCTCCCTTTCAGAGGCCTGGACACTGACCAGAGACAAGCAATCAGAAAAGGTCACAGAGATCGTTACAGTGGTCAGTTCAGCTTTGCACCGCTTTTATATAAAACTGTGGTTGTTTATAAAGCTACTTATATGTTTACAGAGCCATACATATGCCCCATACCTTGGATACATGAACAGATAGAATGAATGGATAAGGAATAGGAGCAGATTGCAAGCATGAAGAAGGAAGGCTGTATCTTAACTAGCACCGCGGACTCCTGAAAACCTTCAGCACAGTGAGGGCCTTCTAAGATAGAAGGCAATTAATGATTGGTCAGCGTCCTAGTATTTGGCAAATGAGTGACTGAGCTGCGCTGGAACCTTCCGCCCCTTGCCTGACAGTATGACTGCCGCGGCAGTAATCTTAGAATGACACGTCCTAATTAGTGTGCATTATGAGTAATTAAAATAACAGTACACTCAACAACACACACTATGTCATATAGATTCATGGTCTTTGCACTCAAGATACTGTTCATTCTGACATTTACATGTAAACATGGGCAGGGGATTTTGCTTAGGGATTGCACTTTTGAGCAGTAAACCTTGTAGTAGCTGGAAAAGCCTTCAACATGAGATGGAGGAGGCTCTATTTAATTACAATTCTTTGCCGACAAATGCCCCTAGACTCAGTAGTTTCTAAACATCCCATATTATTAAGTGGAACACGGTTAAGGTTTGAATAGTCTCCTCTGACTTGATCTGCTCTGAGATCAAAGAGAACATTTTGTTCATTTCCAGTCCAGAATTTTCAGCTCCTAACACTAATGACACAGTCCAACAAAAAAAATAAAGTGATTTAGAGCATTTGACTAACATCCAGCCCAGCTTTGGGTTAAACACTGACTGAGATGTCATTTCATGCGTAGAGTAAATACCGGCTGCCACGAACGGGTCTCTCCGTGAGCTCCATAAAGCCCTAATTCAGTCCTCTGATATGAGGTTGAGTGAGTCACACACAAGTCTACCGCGACCAGTCTGGCTACATAACTCAAATGAGAGGAGATCTCATTGAACCTAAGATTTCTCTACGTTAAATAATGCATTTCAAACTGTGGGCACCACTAACTTGCCTCATCCTTAACCCTCCGTGGTAGAAGCATCATTAATATTCAGCGTCTACTCCTGCTGATGCCCAATAAACTAGTTCGAGTAAGTCAGGAGGTCTTCAGGAGTACTGTAAGGGCACAATCTACATGACCTGTAAACCCAATTAACTCCATGAGGCCGCAGGAGCAGTTAATTGTAGTATAAACATTTACATTAAAAGTATGATGGCGGGCAACAGAGGGGAAAAGTGCGGCTACCCCGATATCATCCAAAGGTGATACTGGCCAATGAAGTTTTTGCAGTTGAAAAAATAAAACCAATCAGTCTGTTAGGCTAATCCGTGTTTCTAAATTGCCTGTATATTATTGTGTGTGTGTTTGTGTCCATGTCTGTGCAGTGAAATTGATGTCACATATGGCGGTACCCCTGCCTTGCATTCAGTGCATCTTGGGATAGGCTCCAGGTACCTCCCAAGACTCTGACCAGGAAAGCGGGCAGAAGATGGATGGATGGATGATATAACGTATGACAATAGCACACTGCACCGCAATTTCTTAGCTGCTTATGAACTCATTCTCTTGGCAGCACTAGGCAGAGGTACTGAGCTGACTGTTGTTACAGTTCAACTCGTTTCTCTCTCTTTTCTTTCCAGGGAGATTCCTCACTTAATATCATTCCCTGGGTCACCTGACCAAAGATCCGCACTAGCGACAGCCAAAGCAAACAGGAGACGGATCTCTCATAAAGTCTCTCCTTTTTCTTTTTGGGACCAGCGCCATTTCATTCCAGTTCCTTGGCTGCAAAAAGACAAGAATCTAGCTTTAAAACAGTAGCTACACACACACACACACACACACGAGTCGTTTACCGGATTCTGATGTCACTTCCATAGCAACGTGGCCTTAGCAACCAGCATCCTGTGCAGAACGGGAAACGGAGACAGCAGTTTGTAAATACAGACGCGCAGAAACCGCGCAAACATTCCTGGAGTAAATATTGAGCAGAACAGCCACCGAGTGCTATACTGTAGAAATAGAAAGTTGCAAGATGGAGC
This sequence comes from Petrocephalus schoutedeni, assembly GCA_026780765.1. NCBI lineage: Eukaryota > Metazoa > Chordata > Actinopteri > Osteoglossiformes > Mormyridae > Petrocephalus > Petrocephalus schoutedeni. The sequence goes on from JAODKL010000051.1 coordinate 7,309,957, forward strand.
TGTAATGGGCAAAATATAGCTACATCAGATGCGATAGCAAAATAATGAGTGAGAATCGTTTGTGCTTAAGTAAGGGTCGATTTGAGTTACCATTACTAGGATCCGGCTTGTTAATCAGCACGAATCTGCATGTTTCCCCAGTTAAGAAAATAATAAAATAACATTCCTTGATATGGCCATTAGTACAGGTTTACTTGCATTAGAGGCCAAGGTTGGTAGAATGTCCTCATCATTGCAGCATAAGGGTACACTTTGTGGGACGGTTGAGTGGGTTGATTTAAAGGTTTGCTGTTTGAAGTTTGCAAATAAGCATTTAGGGTTGGGGTTAGGGCTAGGAGATGTAATTTCAGGATAGCTGTTTGGGATGTGGGAATAGGCTATATGCAAAATGGCCAATAACAACAACAACAATAATAATAATAATTAATATTGGTTAAATGTGAAGCAGAATATAGTACATAGTAATGAAGTCTCTAAATAAGGCTAGCACACATACAACTAAAAATGTATTTGTTTTTATTTTTGATATGTTTTTTTTATTTTTTAAATGAATAAATGGGGATCAGCTAAAATATATATATATAAAAAAATCTGGCAATCCCCTGTGATAAAGAGGCACTGCCATCTAGTGGAGGAGAAATACAATTAGCAAAAACACCTCGTCAAAAACAATCACACCAAAGCTTGTGTTCAGCCAGCAGACAAAAGGGCCATGATTCACACATATGCCTAACCCCCCCCCCCCCACACACACACACACACACACACACACACACACACACACACAGAAATGGAGGGACTGTTCCGCCGTGGCACTCCAAAGAGGCTCCAGTGATTGTAACCTCTCTCTCTGAGGTATGTCATCCTCAAGGCTGTTGAAGTTTGTAGGTTATACTTTTTGTTTCACCTTCATAGAAACTGAAATTGCAGTTCCTTCGACGGGATCCATTAACGGGGAGTGGGGGGGGGGGCGGGAGGCCAGGGCTTGTCAGACGAACAATTAAGGGTCTTATTTAAAGCCCTGCACTGGGAAGGATTACAAAAAGGATTCTTATAAAAACCGTGCCGTGCTTTAACTTGTGGGGCCTTGGCAAGTGTTAAAGAGAATGGAATGGGCTGACGTATTCTTAGCTTCTTTTTACAGTACACGACCACCTGTACACTGGTAGTAGGTACATAAAATTCTATTATAGTAATACAACAATAATAATAATAATAATAATAATAATAATAATATTAACAACAATGACAATGCCCTGTAGTTGATAGGCATCCCATTCAGGGTGTCCCATGTCTTCTAGATCTACCTGTGCCTTGGGATAGTCTTTAGCCTTGATGTATGGATGGATGGATGATGATCATGGCTTTTTCTGTACGGATAACTAAAAACAAAGGGGAAAAATTAAAAGCAAAAAAGCTACCAACTTAAGCTTAGTGCGGAAAGCAGGCAAACGCCAGTATTGCAGTGCCAGGTTGACTGAGAGCTGTTTGCTTTCAAGTCACGGAGGATTGGGGGGGGGGGTCGGGAATCAGAACAGTCTTTCGCTTAGCTGCTGGCTGTCGGCCGAATTTTCTCCCAAACTAGTCCCACCTGACCGGCGGATAACAAAACAGAATACACCTGGGCTTTGATGGCTGTCCCTGGGGAGAGGGACCATGCATCACTGGGCGGCGTGGCTTAAAAATCACAGTGAAATCCCACCGAGCCCAGTGCGAGCCCGCAGCTACAGAATCACGTTGATAGAACTCAAGGGAAAACGCGACGTATCCTTCGAGACAGGTGTTTGACCACAGCAGTAAAGCCTATTACACACACCACGTAATATGCATGCACCCGAAGGATGATCATACTCATGTACAGCAATGGGTAAATTTGACAAAAAAAACAGTTTATTTAAACCAGGATCTATGCACTATGAAATATTTAACGTTCAAATGAATATGAGTTGATGCCAAAGATTGAAGATCTATCTTTTTATCATCATGCTTACAGAAATTCGTCCATCATACTTACAGATATTCCTCCATACACAATCCCTTTTGTATTTACAATAATTTCAAAACTGATATTGATAGTAATTCAATTAGTATTTTTAATTAGAATATAATACATGTGCCAATGGAAATTAACAAATGAAATAAGTAAAAAAAGGATATAAAGTATGTTGAAAACAGGGATAATTAACATCATAATATGCCCGAAACTCTTATAGAACTGCTGGAGAGGCTTGTGGTGCCTATTGTTTTGGTTACTATGGCTACGGTCATGTTGCCATAGAAGACTAAAGGAAGGACAGCATCCACTAGGGGCAACAGTGGGTGAAATAGCATACTCCTCTGCCATGATTTTCATGGATTTCTCTGACACACCAGAAACGAAACAGACAAGCAAAAATGAAATGGTTGACTGCAGATGTCAGTCTAAGGTGTGAGCGGTGCAGTTTAATCGAGTAAAGACCGGGCTGCTTTGGTCAGTGTGTGACGCATTTATTATACCTGTAAATGCATCTACAAGCAAAGGGCAAAGAATACTAATGAAATTATTTGATTATTGCACATTACATGACTATGCCGATTGCACTGTGAATATATTATTGCTGTTGTTGATTTCTTTTATTATTATAATAATAATAATTATTATTATTTTTGGTAATAGTAGCAGCAGCAGTAGTAGAAGTAGTAGTAGTAGTATTTTTATGTTATGCTTGCTACTTGAACTGAAACACAATCTATTGATGGTCAGCAGACTCCAATATTTCACTATGTCATGTCTAGGACCGTAGGTTTCCATTCACCACTGGCTTTAAGTCCAGTACCTCTACACTGATCTTTCTATGTGGAATTCCCAGAAGCAGCATGCCTGTGACCCGATGCTGGCTGGGTCTCCGTGCTCGATTCCCCCGTGCCGTCGGATCCCGTCCTGCGCATTCGCTTCCCACCGCGTCCCCTTTCTGCGACTGGCTACTTGTTAGATGACAAGGGGAGCAAAGTATACAAGCCTCAGCCTGCCAGCATGCATCATGTTCACGATCAATCACGTGGCGACACAATATCGGCCCCACGCAGCAGCTATATGCATGAGTGGGCAAGGTGCTACTTGGAAGTCCCCGCCATCCCAGCAATTGCTTTTAGAGGTCTAAAAAATTCACACGGCACAGCTGCTTTGCCTTTGACAACTAATTCAATGCCGTTGCCTTCCTGTGTACCAAAGCATTTTAGATTTAAAGTGTCCGATCTGTGCCTCACGATGAACACTGCAGACTTCCCAGTCTACTAGTACATCTGCAATAGGCCTATGAATTCAGACAACAACTAACCCAATGCATTCAATGAACATGGCCCTAAACTCTGACCCAGTCAGTTGCAATCGGTAAGGGAACATTTTCACCACAGAATGAGGTCTAGCTATCACATATAAAGCTAAATAAAGACATACATTAACAGTGCTTCAATCAAATGCCTCATATTAACCGCAAAAATAAGCTTTGTGGAACACATCAGTATTTCCTACAAACATTGCTCTGCTTAGATAATCAGTTTACTCTTCGGAAGTTCATGGCCCAATTTTCACTCTAGAAATTCTCAGACGATTGCAACAGTGCCTCCTGGTGGCCACATTCGTTATAGTCAAACCCACTATTTGGCCTATTTAACCCGTCGGTCACCCGTGACTAAATGCTCCAGACTCTTCCTTTCCAGCTGATGGGACAAAGGCAGGAGTGATGTAGAGCGACACCCTGATCCCCGTCTAGATTTCAATCAGTGTCTGGCCTCTATCAACGGGAGTAAGCTTCAGGTTGGAGGTTCGTGTGTCCACCTCCCCCCTCGCTCCCCCCAACCTGTCACAGCAGGGGACTACCTGCTCACTCAGGCTTGTCAGCAAATGCTGTCTGGTTCAACACAACCTGTTACTCAAGACACCACCCGGCTGGCACTCCTGACTGACCCGAGGAACGTGGATGTCATCCGTCTTCTTCAACACTCAGTTCCAAGGGCCAAGGCCCAAGTTTACCCCACCATAGACCAGGAAAGTAGAACAGACCCACCCTAAATATCAGTGCCGCTAACGAGCGTCCTGGAACCTACCCGCTGGCGGATATTACACCCTGTCCTCAGTGACGTCCACGTCAGAAACCCAAGACGGAGGAGCCTGTGGGAGAATTATCGGGAAATTACAAGCACACTAGATTAAAAAAGGGGGGGAAAAGCACTCTGGTCTAAGTACAAACATGTGGAAGTGAGCCATTTTTGCCTCTGCGCTATCTTGTTTGGGATAAAATGGGACTATAATTGAGTTTCCATTGTAGTAGACGGGGAAAGGAGGCATCTCCAGGGAAACCATATCTAATCCTCCAGCACAGCACAATCCCTAATGACACGGATGAACGTGGCGGATCTCGCTCCTTCTTCAGGCAAATTCAGCCTGTCCTCGTGCACTTCTTACAACATACCTCCATCCACAGCGCCGCCTAATACCGTAAGTGACTCCCCACATCTTAAGTTGTCCTCAACTGCTGAGTAAAGCCTTGTAAATAAGGCGCAGATCCAAAGTAAAGGTCAGCTGGAGGTTTTTAGGAATATAAAATTGGAGCTGAAGCGTAAGCACACTGCAGCCTCCGGTCGTAATCCTCTGCAAAATCAACTTCTGGGCAATAGCGGGAAAAATCCATCGTAAGACAGACAACGTGGGCTCACCGTTATGTTTATGAGAAAACATATACCAGCGGGAAAACACCGGAATGACTCAGCAAGCAAATGAACGCTGACACTGAATAGGCAACCGGTGTGGTTTCAATAATCCAAATGGCTGCAGATGAGGTGGGTCGTAACCTACCCTTAACTCTGGACTGTGTGCAGTATGGTGCCTCAACGTCTGTGGGAGTGGACTCAACACTGCTCATTCCGGTCATTTCTATATTTTAGAACTTCAAAGTTTAAGCCTCTGAGAGCAAAATGTTCAGGATGAAACTGGGATTTACAGTATTGCAACACACTTCTCATTGGGATCCCTAGCAAGTCGTCAGCGGCTGCAGCGTATTCAGAACACTGCAGCAGGGATCTTGGTGAGAGCTTGGAGATGCGAGCGCATAACGCCCATTCTTCACTCACTCCATTGGCTTCCAGCTTCTGCTAGGATTGAATATAAAATATCCCTCCTCACCCATCAATGCATCTATGGAAATGCTCCCCTCTATTTGAACGAGCTATTAACTCCTCAGAACTCTTCACGATCTCTCCTCTCCTCACAGTCACACCGTCCCAGGGCAAAGCTCTGCACTATGGCCGGTCGGGCCTGTGTGTGTATGTGTGTGTCATCCCATCCAGGGTGTTCCATTTACTTCTTACGTGCTACGATAGGGCCCAGACTTCCCATGACATTGCAATGGATACGCATTTATGGATGGATGGCCAATTATTGCTGCCTCGTTTAGCCGTCAGCTCAAACAAGCTTAAATTCCTTCACCTGCTCTCTCCCTGGGACCTCGAAAGGCTAC
>JAODKL010000051.1:7315551-7345793 GCA_026780765.1 Petrocephalus schoutedeni
GCTGCATCGGAGCCGCTGCTCGACACATTAATAGACGCAACAAGGACCGACAGTCATTTAAATCATGGCTAGGAACATCTCAGATGCAGAAGAGAGAGCTGAAGGCCTTCCCTGCATATAGCGGCTAATTATCGGTGGTGGAGATACACTGCCCACCATTTAAAAGCCTCCACCCAGGTGGGGGACCCATCTCAAGTAGCACGAAGGCTGGAGAGAAATGAACAAACATACCTAGGTGCTACAAACTTAATTTAATTCCCGGGTCGTCTGAGAAAGATTAAAGCCCGGAATTAGCCTATAAATTGCTCTGCTTGTTTCCGCTAACAGTGGATTTGCATCCCGGAACTAATGACTCATTAAATTAGAAGCTATGTCTGGCCCTTTATTTTGGGCACAATCACGCATTCTCTGAGAAGGGACTTTTAATCAGGCAGAACACACCTAGCCTCTCCCGCGCTCCCCCGTTTTATTTTGACTGGCTTTGATGTGCAGAATCGACGGAAGGAGGAGGTGAGCCAGCACGGCTGTGGAAGACAACATCTGTCCAGCTTTGCTAACTAGCTTATCCGGTGTGTCGTCCGGCAAATCCTGAGCGAATAAACCTTGGTGCCGTAACACATTCCAGCTCCTCTTACGCCCCGTGAAGTTCTACCTCATTACTATATCAATATATATTTACTATTATTTTACTATATGCACACAAAGTGTGTGTATATTTCCAAGAAATCGTGATTCCATAAAATATTTTTTTTTCCTTAAAAATATCTACATTTCGCCGTTTAGTAATATCTAGTCTCCATTCCCGAGAAGGCCACTGATATGAATCACATTATAAAATCTGCCTGGTTTTAGTAGGAGGAATTGAGGCCAAAGTGCCAACTGTGTAGGAGACTCTGGGTAAAGTGCGAGCCGCTCCTGAGCACTGCCCCCACCCCGAACCTACGTCTGCCGGCCTAGACTCATTCCCCTAATGTCAAAGACTGACCAGCATCGACGTGCCACAACCTTTGCTCAGAAGCCACAAACGCTACAGCAGTCGGGCTGTGCAAACTGAACGCAAATCTGTTTTCACTGGCTGCAACCTCCTCAGAAAATGAAGCATTTGCTGCCAAAGCCAACTCCGCCAGCAGAACACTGCTGGAGCGACTTTTAGCTTCTCCCGCCGTGGGCGGTGATCTGTTCCCTCCTATTCACTTTGCTGCCATTCAAAATCAGGAGCCAATCAGTTTGTAAAAGATTTCATCAGACAGTTATGTAGTAACATGTAATTATACTTGGTTGAGGCTATGTCAGTCACAACATTATGCCGCTGACTATGTGACAATCAAGCGACACATATGTAAACGCTCTGTCCCTTCATTATTTTTGCTATCTTGAGGTTAAAATAATCTTTTATCGGTGGCAGGTGATTGTCTGTAGCTAGCTAGCAAGCTGTTATGGCATCAACAACTTTCGTTAGCTGTAGGTGCTATCTGACCTGCATTACTCCCCGGCCTGCTGTGTTTTTGACGATGATTTTATGTAATGTCTTTAAACCTGTCAATTATTAAGCAGGATTCGCAGCTGCATATGACATATTTCGAATAAAAAGAGGTGTACTCCAAAGTCATAAATCTATGAGATTTGCTAGTGCAGCCCTCGGTTTAAGATGAATTTTACATATAATGACATTGATTATCTTAAATTAGTTTTATAATACATTTTATTATTTAGATAATGTAAATGTAAAATGATGTATTCTCTATATTATAATCATAAATGACCAAATGTTCCATGTATCATCAAGGAGGGAGTGTTTAATACCAAGCATATGGCTACACGATATTACTGCCTTAGTGGCTGGTTTTATTGTATCATTACTGAAAACGCTATAAGAGTATTTCTTTATGGAACACTCTTAAACTGACGAGCTTATGTGTAATTATCTGGTTATGCCTGTAGGCAGATTTCACCACCAGTGGCCGCTTTTTGAGCACTCCACTATATCCATTCATATGTACCACTCATACAATTCAGGGTTATGCTGAGATTGAATCCTATCTAAGAAGAGTACGACATCCCATAATATGATGACTGTCTGTGCCTGTCAGTCCATGACCGTTGTGGCTTCCAGCCGCTGGACTTCGTCAGCTCCTTCCAAACACTTTCTGACAATTTATTTGCTTAAATAAATAGTGTCTGCCTGTCTCACACTGAGGCTACTCACCTGTCTGACACTTTCGGTATTTAAAATCCTTCTAAATCAATTGTCTCCCTCTGAGGATTTTTTAAAGGCTGAATCTCTCTTTTTTTTAATGTCTGCACTGCTCTCTGACCACCATATTGAGCCCTGGAAGTCTCAATTAATAAAAATTAGGTGAGCGAATGCATCGTTCGTAAATATCGAGCTCAAATAAAGGCGGATTTCGACACTGGACACCGCCAAGCCGTCGACCGCAATGAGCCGCTTGGGAAGGGAGAGGGGAGGGCGAGCCTGGGAGACTTTGGAGCTGTCTCGGCCTGCGCCCACTCCCCGGATCGGTGTGGATCCCATCTCCCGTCAGGCCGAAATGAATAAACATCAGCCCAGCGGAGCAGCACCACACCTTGCTGTCGCATCACTCCACCTGCCAAGCCATGCGCGCGGTTAGCTAACAGCGGGCCGTCGCATTAATCACTGCGCAGGTGCCTCCATTAGAGAGTCAACATGCGACGATAGCACCAGAGTGGGCGATGACTGGCGTCGGGAGCGATGGCTCCTTCTGTTTTTTTTTATCTACTTATTTCTGCAGCTCTCATTGGTTGTTTTTTTTTTTCTGCACTACCCCCGACCACCACCGTTCGGTCACCCTGCCCATCTCCGTGTCGGGGCGCCAGGTGACCAAATTCCATTAGACCGTGGTGGAAAATCGCCGGAGTGGCACGCCGTCGCTAATCCTCGCAGGCGCTAATTACTGGCGAGAAATAAATAAAGAAATGCTGGCAGGAAGATACCGCGGTTCCGCTCTGAACGGTACCACGATGAATCAACAGCCGCACTTCAAAAGGCACGGAAATGCTGTGAAGGCAGACGCACGCGCTCCACAATACATATTGTTTCCCACACCTGTCTGAACTAAACCCACGACGTCCTAGAAAATTCATAAATCTATGTTAAATTATCCTTAGCCGAGCCGGCCCGATCTCGTCTTCAAAAGGACAGGAACACGTGAATAATTTGTGTTTTTACTGTATCCTGAATAACATTCTTAAAAAGTGTTTATTTTTGAATCTATGTAAATTCACTTCCCACCATATTGTTCTTAGTACTGTGAGTAAATATGAGAACTCACTGTTTACTGCAGCCCCACAGCTGTGCTCCCATCCTGGTGGTTGGATATTATGCCTTACAGGTGCAGATGGAACATTTGTTTTATTTCACTTTCATCTCTTATCCCATTTGGGTCAATGTCATCTTACCCTGACCCCGGGTAGCCCAGGATGGGGCGAGGACCCTGACCTGGACTCCTCCATCCATGATACCACACTCGCACAGACAAAAACCCTGAAAAATTCACTTCTACTATGATGAGCCCAGGTGTGACTTTGTGGGAGGTGTGCTCAGGCTATGGTGTAGAGTACGTGGCTACGCATCTCCCAACAGCATAAAGCAGGGGTGGCCAGTTTGACCTGAAAAGGGTCGGTGTATATGCAGGTTTTTGGGAGACCCTTTAAGTCAGCTGTTCAAAACCAGGTGTGAGGACTCTCCGGACAATCAGTTCTCTAATTAAGGAGGTGCAGCGAAAACCCACATACACAGTGGCCTTTTCTGGATAAGATTAGGTACTTCTGGCGTAGATTCTATGCAGAAGTATAAATCAGCCTTTAGTTTAAAACAGTATTTCTCAAACCAGTCCTTGGGGATCTCCAGATGCCAAAACACTGATCTAGAACATACCAAGACGATTTTAGGCTGTTGAAAACTGTCAGGCTGTCTCTGAGAGTCAGTGACTGCTTGCTGGGCCACCATGTGTGACATGGTTGGACACAGTTGCTCCCCCCTAGTGCTTTTTAGGTGTTTTAGCATGTTGAGTTGGCATCAAAGCTAGCTGGTGAAACTGAGCACTGTGACTGGGCTGTATGTCAAATGTTACCCCTAGTTGTGTTGATGTGTTCCAATGCAAATTTTCACAATAGACAGGACCTGGTTGTTCATCGGCCCTGCTTGGTGCTTGTGTTTTGCCCTCGGCTTAGTATGTTCCCAGCTTTGGCACTGGTCCATCTCAAGGCACAAACACACACACATACAATCATGCAGTCACACACATCTTCATCATCACCATCATCATCCCCATCCTCATCACATCATCATCTTCATCTCCATCCTCATCACTATCATCTTCATCACATCATCATCCCCATCCCGCAACACCATCATCATCACCATTATCACCATCATCTTCATCCTCATCAACATCATCTTCATCTCCATTCTCAACACCATCATCATCACATTATGACCATCATCTTCATCCTCATTACCATCATCTTCATCCTCATTACCATCATCTTCATCCCCATCCTCATCACCATCACCTTCATCACCATCCTTGTCACTATCATCTTCATCCTCATCACCATCATCTTCATCCCCATCCTCATCACCACCATCATCATACCCATCCTCATCATCTTCATTCCCATCCTCACTATGATCTTCATCACCATCATCATCTTCATCCCCATCCCTCAACACCATCATCATCACCATTATCATCTTCTTCCCCATCCTCATTACCATCATCTTCATCCACATCCTCATCACCATCATCATTTTCATCCCCATCCTCATTACCATCATCTTCATCACCATCCTCGTCACCATCATCATCATCCCCATCCTCATCACCATCATCTTCATCCCCATCCTCATCATCATCCTCATTGTCATCCCCATCCTCATCACCACCATCATTGTCATCCCCAACCTCATCAACATCATCTTCATTCCCATCCTTATCATCATCTTCATCCCCATCCTCATCACTGTCATCTTCATCATCATCTTCATCCCCATCCCTCAACACCATCATCATCGTCATCCCCATCATCATCTTCATCCCCATCCTCATCCCCATCATCATCATCATCATCATCACTATCATCATCCCATCATCCCCATCATCATAATCATCATCACTATCATCATCCCCATCATCATCATCATCATCACTATCATCATCCCCATCATCATCACTATCATCATCCCCATCATCATCACTATCATCATCCCATCATCCCCATCATTATCATCGTCATCATCATCATCACCATTATCATCCCCATCATCATCATCACCACCAGCATCATTACTATTTTTGTATACTTGCACAGCCATTTCAGTCCTGGTCTCTATTGCTCTCTATACCCTCTCTTCTTTTTATTTTTTTAAAGCTATTGAAGTCTAGGTTAGTAGGTCTGCTGGCAAAGAATAGAACAGCTACCAGACCCCGTTTGTCTCTGTACAGTGTGGATGCTCTGAGAACAGGAGAGACAGAAAGCGATCTGTCAGCCAGGTCAGATTCTCCCTCCACAGGTGACTGTGTCAAGACTAAATGAAGCTCTGCAGCCTGGCAGCTGTATCTCTGTGCACCTGACTCGCTGTCTCTGCCATACATCCATCATAGTGCTCTACTATCTCACCTTGCTTCCTTGGAACGGCTCCCACTTTAAACATCCAGATAGTACTGCGAAACAGCACATCTTCTGTGACTTATTACAATGCTATCTATAAAAAACATTTTCTGCAAACCATATCTTGTAATCATGTAAATGCAAGTTGGCGGATCCATTATCATAACATATTAACTGCATAATCAAAACGACCTATTTGGTCCACTTTTTATTAAAGAGAAATATTTCAACCGTAAACGTCCCCATATTTCCGCATGCCGGGTGCGTGGGGTGTGTTCACAAGCATTAATTTTTGCTTTGTTGTTGTTTTAATTGTTCCTGCACGCATCTTGCAGAGAAAGCCGCCTCTCGATCTGCGCAGTTCTCAGAGGCGGTCCCTAGAGGTCTCTGTTACACGCTTTGCTATAGCTCCTGAAACTTTTGACTTGTTTAAGACAAACTTTTCATAAATGAGAAACGTGAATTATAAGGAGATCTCCCCTTACCACTCGGCAATTTGATTTCTTTCCCCATTTCTTATCTCAACTGTGTGAAAATGTGAAGTTGTTTTGCAATATGGAAAAAAAACTGCAGTATAATTCTATCACACCACTTCTACCATATCATATCAAATATTACCAAGACGTGTGTTACATCATAGCTTATATAAGTCATACCAGTTGGCCCTAATATATTCAATCCAGAAAGCATCGTCAGTGTATATTTTGCAGATGTTTGTAGCAGAATGTTGAGCAGAATGTCTGTACTGAGCAGTAGAGGGAGCTCTGAGAGAGTTAGCATTCTTAATAAAGGAAAAACAAAATACTTTAAACACGATACATCATTTCGGCCTTTTATTTCAGGGATCATTGACATATTTCTTCACCATCACATTTTCTTTTGTGAAAACGGCAGACATTCATCTAATGAACAGCATCGTTTAATTCGATGCTGAAAATGATCCGTGAGAATGCGATACATACGACATACAACTGGAATTAATTTTCATTTAACATCTCTTCATCAACATTGTAACAAAGAACTGGGGCAATTAAATATTTTATTTACTGAAACATAAGAAAAAGATTTACATCTTTTGCAGACACATTTTCATTTTTTTTATTTTTCTTTACAACATGCATTAATAATATAAAAATAGATTTATTTATATCTAGTCACAAGTATAAATATAGAGTATAAATGTATTTTTAAAATACAAAGATAATTACACTCACATCGTGTACACTGTGTACCGAACAACAAAATACAACATATTTAATCAGAATTACAGACACATTGACATTATAAATGCAACTGACAGATTGTGGCAGTTTCCTTTACTCCCATAAATATGGAAAAAACAAAACCAATAAAGTCCATCCCCAATCCTAGCTCTGTCGAACATCTTGTAAAAGTTTATTAATCTCAGCCACCAGCTCACTGGCGTCCATGATTTCATGTCGGCTGTCACTACGTCCGCCCTGTAAGTGGCTGAGGACGTTATCGAACTCATCCTCCTCATAGTTTTCTGGGATTTCCTCCATGGCCGGCAACCATTTGAGAGGCGCCTGGCTGGTCATGTGACCGGCCTGGCAGGTCATGTGACCACCCTGACTGGGCCCGATGCTGTTGCCCGGGTTTTGGAAGTGCGTGTTGGCCGCCCACGCCGCCACACCCTGGGGGTACGCGCTAGACTTCCCTGGTAAGTGTCCTTTCCGACGCTCCAGGGAGCTCGCTCTCTCCGTCTCGTTACACTCCATGTAGGAGTCCAGGGAGGGTGGCAGGAGACGCTGGAAGACGCTGTTCATCTCCGAGAGAAGGGAGGAGCCACACAGGTCGCCCACCACATCCTCAGCGCCTCCTTCGCTCTCCTTCCCGAACGTGGAGAAGCTCTTCTTGCGGTCACCGGAGTCAGTAGGGGGCTGGTCTTCCTCCCCGCCCGGCTGCGGGGTGTCTTCTCCGGGAATGAACATGTTGTTCCGGTAGTCTGAGGATGCCGGGGAGGGCAGAGGAGGCATCCAGCACTGGTCAGAGTGTCCCAGGAGTCTACACTCCTCCGTGCAAAGCTTCATTGCTGGAAGAGAGTGGCGGAAATAAAGCCTTTTTAGGGGTCGGGATGCCAATTGATTCATCATTTCTTCTCGATATTCCAATGAGAAGGAGGAGCAGCCCGAAGTAGGAAGGAGACCCCAGGGAACCAATGGGAGACACTGAGTAATTACTGTAAGTTGTCTGGGGTTTGGAACTGACCAACCATATTGGGAATACCTCTTTTTGGACATTGGGGCTCATTGATTTATCCCCGAAGGACAACAAATGGGGCTAAAAGCTATTCTCCTTTCACCTTGGTCTAGTCTTTTTATAGACATCTACATGTTTCACAATATAAGGCATATTAAATATGTTTTAAATTAAATATATGATGCTTCAAGGGATGTTTTAAAGGCCAAAGAGTATATTACTCAAGACCAGCACAAAATCCCAACATATTCCAAACTAGAATTAAACTCTGGGTGATTTTCTCCCTACTTTCTCAAAGTCCTTCAGAAAAGATTAGCGCAGTTCATTCAGATGTTGCATTTTAAGGGACGGATTCAAATTCAACACTGCATCCATATCTAGTGACGGATATAATTATATTTAAGATGAAGGCTCTCAATCTAAAAACAGATTATACTGACTCTTTCCGTAATCATACTCATTTACTGATAAACTCAGAGCTACTCTGTAAGCTTATCTCTAAGAGGGGGGGAAAGCACTAATATTCTGGGATGGTGGGCATTTTTGTATGTCTGCTGGTTGTCATCGGTAATCTGAAGGAAAATAGATCAACTTGGAAAGATCTTCTGGCACTAAATGGCTTCTGGGGGGATCTAAGTGGAGCTGCAGCCTGGAGGTATCTTAGGTACCATGCTTACCTGGATGCATCCTCTGGTGTCCTTCTGTGAGGAACAGATCACCGAAGCCCTCACCCAACAGCCTATCAATGGGAGACTCTCTCCCTAAATCATAGTCGCTGTCCCCAGCTTCACTGTCTCCCCGACCACTGTCCTTTAGGCTAAACTTGTCCATATCTTGCAAGGCATATCTGGAAAACACAGACAGACACATGGTATATAACTATATACTAATAAACAGTACAGGCATCTTATGGACATGAGTCAGAAAATGGAAACATGCAATAGTCCATGCTAATTCTGAGACATACTGAGTCTCCAATACTGTTTAGTAATATATGACATAATGGCTAGTTTAGAAGTTCAGAGAAGGATTTGTCAATATTCCTTTAAAACCTACAGCCAAAAATAGCTATGCTCAAAATATAAAGCCATCAATAGTATGACAATGAAAACAAGGCCAGGTGCTCTGGGTGAGGCTGCAGCAGAAAGCGTTATTTTTATAAAAAACGTGCTAGAAATGAGCCAAAAATGGAACCATAAAATGGGTGTTATTACATAATAACCACGGACCTGCTGATATATTTGCATATTGACATGGCAAAGGCAATGACAAGCAGTGCACTGAGCTACCTGATCTCAACGAGAAACACAGAGGGATTTATGACATGTGGAATTAAGCATAAACTGTCATTATGCCACCTGTGGTGGCCAGGGGAATTGAGCCTATATGTTCACAAGGAGATCTGAGGACCTCATATCTCTGTAGACTTACTTAGTCAGATGCGGAAAAAAGAAACTATTATAAATTCATGCTCTCTAAAAGTTTCCCAAGCCCTAGATTAAACATAAATGATGTTTTCCACCCCTTGCAAAAACTGTGAACAGTTTGAATCTGAATCATGAAACCAGGACAGGGCAGTGTGGTCTTTGAATCACTTGGCTCCACTTACGAAAGAAAAAAAATAAAGTTCTAGTTACCTGTAGCTTCTCGAATATTTATTCCCGCGGAAACTTGGCCGTGGCTGGTACTGGCCCTGATGGAGCATGGACAGAAGCTGTGAGACTTGCTATATCGAAAATAAATGAATAAATAAAAATGAATACTAATGGCACAGGACAACACAAGAAAGCAAATTCACATGGAATGGGTGAACACGTGATCATACGTGACAGAATGAAGAAGTAAAAAAAGAACACTGAAACCAATGAAAGGGTTTAAGACAAGGCGCACAGTGTGAGTAATTAAAAACAACCAAACAAAAAAGAGTCTACATTAAACTCAAGCTTTTTGAGTACTGATTTTTCAACAATAGATTACAAACTCATCATCATAAAGAAATAACAATAGTGTTTTTTTAAGTATATATTTAACCACACTATCTTTACTTTCATTCCAAAATATATTGATTAGAACATAAGAAAGTTTAACTAGATATCTGCAGAGTGGGATTTCACGGGATTCTCACCTCCACTGGTGGAGTGGCATGAGCAAGCTCGAGGGCAAAGTTCTCTGGGATGTGATTGGAGGATATGGTCACCAGGCTGTTCAATGATTGGCGGCTGTGATGGCTCTGCCTGCTGCCCATTTGTCCCCTCTCCATGGCTGGAGAGGATGATGGCGACCTGTGGTGGGACCTGATTGGCAGGGTTCCGTTGACAGTTGGCACAAGGGTGATGTCCCCTTTGTGGATCTGCCTGGAGGGCTTCTTGGGGTGATTCTGGTACGTCGACTCGGCCACCCTGCAGTTATAAGACCTCACGTCCTTCTTTTCTCTGTTGCACCTTGTGGCGAACATCACCATGATGACTAGGAGCACCGCACAGATGGCACCCAGCGATATGATGATGATCATAGACACATCAAGGCCAGGATGACCGTTGCTCGTCGAGGGTGGTTGAATATGGCTGTCCACTTTTTCATACAGAGTGCACTTTAAAACTGCCTTGGCACTCAGTCGCGTGACTCCTTTGTCTTGCACTACGATCACAAGCTCAAAGTGCTCAAGAGGCACCTCCTTCATGCTGACGTTGGCACGTATTTCACACTTCTTCTGGTCCATGACGAAGTAGCCCGCTTCATTCCCAGTGACAAACGAGCATGTCAGCTCTGCATTGACCCCCGCGTCTCTGTCTGTGGCTCTGATAACAGTGATCGGGTGTCCCACCTCGGCGTACCTCGAGATGGGAATTTCAGCAGTGTAGTTCAGCAGCTGTGGGGAGACGATGACTGGAGAGTTGTCGTTTTCATCCAAGATGGTGAGCACCACAGTCGTGTTGCTGGAGAGCTGAGTCTCGCCCGAATCTCTCGCTTGTACAACAAAAGTGATCCGGTTGACGTCCTCATGGTCAAAAGTCCTCAGTGCATAGATGGCGCCATTGGAGGGGTCGATGGTGACATATGTTGAAATAGAGCTACCCTGGACAAAGCTCTCCAGAATGGTGTAGGTCACCTGACCATTTGTATCAAGATCAGGGTCACTGGCCACCACTGATGTCAGATAGGCTCCTGGAGAATTGTTTTCTGACTTAAAAATTTCATATCTGCTCTTCTCAAAACGTGGTGGATTGTCATTCTCATCCAGAACTTGTACAGTAAAATGTTTAATGGTAGAGAGACTAGGGATTCCTTTGTCTTCTGCTATCACAGTTAGACTGTATTCAGACCTCCTTTCTCTGTCTAAGGAAACATTAGTTAAGATCATGTAGTTTTTCTCATACGTTCTCTGCAGTTTAAAATGTCCATGACCGTGCAATCTGCACACAACTTCTCCATTTAAGCCAGAGTCGATGTCTTCAACTCTCACCAGAGCAACAAACGTGTCAATAGGGGCCGACTCGGATATGTAGGCAACTTCCTCTTTTCCAGGGGTCATTAAATTAATACTGATTTCAGGTTTATTGTCATTAACGTCAACCACTTTGATGATTATTTTACAGTGCGCCGGCATTGAATTTGGTCCAAGGTCTTGGGCCTGGACGTCAATCTCGTAGGAAGCCGTGTTCTCAAAGTCCACCCGCTTTGTAAGCGTCAGCTGGCCGTTTTCAGGGTTTATTTTAAACGTCTCCAGAATTTTTGGAGACACGTGACTGCTAAAGGAATACACGATTTTTCCATTGGTGCCCTCATCTGGATCAGTTGCGTTCAAATCAATCAGCAAAGTCCCCAAAGGGGAATTCTCAAGCAGGTCGATCACGTAGGATTGCTCCTCAAAAACAGGGCTGTTATCGTTGGAGTCGGAGATGGTAATTTTGAGGAGAGTTGAGCCGGATTTAGGCGGCACCCCTTTGTCGGAAGCCACTAGCTGGAGTTCATAGCTCGACTGTACTTCCCTGTCCAACTCCCTCACAACAACAAGCTCGGCATACTTAGCCCCGTCCGTACGTGTCCTGATATCAATTTTGAAAAAGTTATTCGGGGTAAGGGAATAGGTATGCAGTGAGTTTTCACCTACGTCTGGGTCCGTAGCGCTATCCAGGGGGATCCGGATGCCTACAGCGGCGCTTTCGGAGACCTCAATGGGGATGATGGGACGAGAGAACTGCGGTGAATTATCGTTAATGTCCAGCACTTCCACTTCGACGTGAAACAGCTGTAAATGCTCCGTCGGGAGCGTGATCACATCGAACTCGATGGAGCAGTTTAGGTTTTTCTCACACAGCTTTTCTCGGTCGATTTTTGATCCGATACTAATTTCTCCATCCTGCTCCCGCACCGACAAAAATGAGGTGCTGCCTCTTTGCATGGCTCGGAAGCGCAAAGGGACGGAGCTCGGAAGTTTGGATAAAACATCAGCCACATCCTCCTTAAGTCTTGCGATCACCGTGCCGACTTTCTGCTCCTCGTACACTTTATACTTGATCGTCATACCAGAAGCATATTGCGTTAATTCCAGACCCAAAATAAAAATCTGTAGTGCCATGCAAAAGAATGCGCTTCCTCTCCGTGTATTCATTTTCGTGCAAGTATGCTGAAGTAATTCCGCAGGGTGGGAGAAAAAAAAACCCAGAAAGCTTTCGATGCCTTTCTTAAAACTCCAGCACATTCGTCCGATCTGCATGTAAAGTTTATTTCATTCGGCCCCAATGCATTTTTTCCAGTAGACTATAGGCTTGCTGTAAAGGCGACGGGAAGACTGCCGGCTTTGAGTCTTTGGTGATTAAAAAAAATACTCGATGCGGATTTAATTGCCTATAGGAGACAGGTCTGTTGCTCTCCTCCAGTTATGCATCTGTGCAAAGCGCCGTCTGCTCCGCAGCGTCCTTCCCTCGACGTCTGCGATGCCTCTCCGCAGACCGACCGTCCCAAATAGCCCAGCCCCAACTACAAGCCGCAGCTTTTCTTCATTGCAGCCAGATCTCTTCCCAAATGAAGCACGGCTCCTCCAGCCTCCCACTGACCACTCAAACAAGGCAGATTTTGATTGATTCGCCAAAGATCGAGTTGAGCAAACCCCGCCTTTCGGAGGCTTCACTTTTTTTCTCTCAGAGCGTGCCTCAACAAAAGAGAAGACAAATAGCCCTAGACAAACTTTTGTTACGTTTTTGCCTTTTAATTATGTATTAGCATAAAGGCTGGGCTTTTTTTGTATGTCTCTGCGTGAAGGAGCAAAAGGAGGAAAAAAGAGCAAAAATACACAAAGCGTCCAGCAAAACAGCGAAATGAATTTACTTCAGTACATTATGTCTAAAAATGCGCGTGTCGCATATTATAATAATTACCACTGGTGCGTTTGCGTCGGTTTCTTCTTTATTTATTCTGATAACTGAAGAATGAAGTTGCATTGCTGCAGCAAAGGCGTGTTTACGTACGTACGTATGTATGTATGTATGAATGAATGAATGTCTGTAAGTATGTACACAGTACATGGTTCCTAAATGATCAAAATCAGCATCATCGAAACATATACGTGGTTATAAAAGTAACATCAGCGCCCCAATATCCCCTGATAAAACAGAACCATGCCATCGTCTCCCCGTCCACGTTTTCTTTTTCATACAGATTATGCGTTTTTCCGTCCTGCCCGAGCGAAAGCCGCGCGTCTAAGCGCAGATATAATAATCCATTTATAATGAATGCACGTCGTTCCGAAGTCGCGCCGGAGAACGTTTAGTCGATGTCAGTAATAATGTTTTACAACACTGGAGCTCTCGGATTCCTGATCTGTGAATTATGATCCGTGCAAGTTTAAAACAAAATACGGGCAAGTGGGATTTGGGAATCTAGCGGCCATCTGGCGCGGGTCGCCAACAATGCAACCCAATCTGTATTTCAGTTCAACCCCGTGGTCCTCTTTAAGACACAAAAAGGAATTAGTGACTACAGAGAACGCAATACAAATAATCTTATTACGAAAGTATTTTAAGACAAAAATCATCCACATGTGGTATACAGGTGTTTATGTTGTAATATATTATAATGCATTCTATACGACGAGGTATAGGAAATCATATTGTTATTTTAGTACTATAGCCATGTGAATGGAATACATTCTGCAGAACTTCCTAATGTTTATTCCATCGTTTAAGGTTTGGTGCATGAAAGTAAACTCATGTGTGCGCACTTCCAGCAATGTCTGCTCTAGCTTTGACGTCAGCAACTGGGGGAGGAAAAAAAAACATGTTTTAAAATCCTAAACGTATGCATCCCAGACAATATCCTCCACGGCCGCCCACCACACACACGGTGCGCCCCCCCAGCAGACAAAAGAGAGAGCGGCGTGCGGCTACATATGCTTAGGATTCAGCCCTTATTTAGGGGGGACACCAGAGGCACGTGAGCACCGGTCCCCTGGAACAAAAACGCGTGCGCGAGACCCCCCTCCCCCCCGCTGAGAAACTGCAGAAAGTCCGATCATGCAATAAATATCCACATTGCATTTCAAAGCAATAAAAGGTGTTTCGAATGTAATGATTGCATAAAAAACCTATATGTTACAAGGCTGAATCGTTTAATGCCATTTAAAGCATTAACAGTACAAACAAGGAACATTTAGCTTTCACCAAATCAGAATTCAGCTAGTTTCTGAAACAAGACAGTTCTCTCTTTTACGGATTGACACACCTCCTGGGCCGTCAAAATCAGCGCATCACAAATCAAAGAACATCACCGCCCAGGCCTAACTAAGATAGATACATACTATTGGTTTTATTCTTCCAAATTTCTTTTCCAAAGAGCTGAGCGCAGACAAAGCAGTAATGTAATTATTTCTTCGGGGACCGAGTGTTAATCACATTTACAGCCCGAAGACCTTGAACTCTTTTCTTGGTTTAAAATGAATTTGGCAACGTCTGGATTATCACTGCTCCATCACGGCGGAAATAATTTAAGGACAAGTTTAGAAGTTGCAGACGCAGGTGCAGGCTTGATATATTTAGCTACGCTTTCTCAACAAAAGGGCAGCGCAGTCCATCGGACACTATGGGATTGCGTACGTGCTGTGGAATCTTTTTGGTGCCGGTAGGGTTTCCAGCAGCCGATGCTTCGTAAAAAATAATTACCAGGCAATTCATTTTGCAGCCGTATTAGGGCAACTATATGTTAAATTCGACTGCGATCAAAAGGCACTGCCATACGCATAAGCCTAGTATAAAATTACGTCGGACGTTCAGGCTTAAATCCAATCAGTTATAGCGCTAAAGTTGAGGTAAGACTGAGTGACAGAATAAACTGTATTATTAAAATAAAATGTTACTGCATTGTAATGGGAATTTGGGGCGAGTGCATTTTAATACACTACTGACTGGGAAATACACGATTTCAATTTCTTTATCAGCAGCAGCCAACTTGTGCAACTCATTTGACCCATTCTGCGAGATTTCGTGTCCTTTGTTCGGCGAATTCTTAAGTCTCAGGCTTCGCCGTTAAGTCATTATTAGCAAGGATGCTGATTTTTAGTCACTGAATAAATTCTCTCTCTCTTTCTCTTTTTTTTTTTTTTTTTTTTTTGCGGCGCCACCTCCCCCACCCGCGATCGCCCAGTTTTAACAATAACTATGGCAGGTGGAGGATAATAGAGACGTGGGTCCCTTTAACTGCGTTGGGGAGGGGGGGGCCGCATCACTCAAAAGTTTGTGCTGGGGGGGGAGCTCATTGTTGGGGGCTGGTGTTGTAAAGGCACGCGAGCATCTGCTCTGTCATCTGTCTCATTAACATTCATTCAATTAGCTCCCCCCAGATCTCGGGTTTAGCTGAGCCTTTCAGTCGCACGGCCCCTCCCGAACCTCTGACAATGCTCATTGTTATTCATCTGCGCACCGACCCCCAACCCGCTTTCACTCTTAGTCGAACCCCATTGCTCCGTTACACGTGCTGGCCTGACAGCTAAATAACGTGCACCGTTAGTACGTTCGTTACCCCGTGACTTGTAAACGGAGCATCTTCAACAGTGGGGGGCGGGGGGGGGAGAGGGAATCTTATCCGCAAAGGGCCAGTGTGTATGCAGGCTTTTGGGATAATCCTAAGGTCAGCAGTTCAAGCCCAGGTGTGAGAATTCTTCAGCTAATCAGTCCCCTAATTAATGATCTAATTAGGGAGTTGCAGCGAAAATCTGCATACACAACAGCCCTTTCTGGATAAGACTATGGATTCTCCGTCTGTTTTGAGAATATTTCTGTGAGGGGAATTTGTGGAAACGTCTCACGTGCAGTTATGCAAATAACGACTGATAAAAGTGAGGAGACACTGGGAATACACTAATTGACTATTTTTTAAGGTGCATCTGCTTGCTAATGCTAACAGCCAGCTTCTCCAAAAAAAAAGCAAGTCATGTGGTTGCAATTGAATGCATAAAGCACACGCACGGGGGTCAAGAGGTCCGGCTACTGTTTGGCTGAGTCTTAGAATGACTTGGATGTGTCATCTAAGCCATTTTGAATTGTTGGTGCCCTGTGTAGTGGTTCCAGCATCTCACATGCACCTTCACAGAGATTTTCCCAGACTAAAGTCTCTAGAGTTTACAGAGAATGGTGTGATGAACAAAAAACATCCAGTCCGTGACAGTTCTGTTGCCAAAAACACCTTTTTAATGAGACAGGTCAGTGTGGAATGGCCAGGCTCGTTAAAGCTAACAGGACGACCACACATGCAAAAATATCAGCTCAGTACAACAGTGGTGTGCAGAAAGGCTTCTCTGAGTGCACAAATTGACAACCCTTGAAGTAGTCTGGAGACAAAAGTGGGTCCTTTGTGGTATTAAGTGTACCTAATAAAGTGACCACTGAGTGGAAATCTATCAACATGCCATATCATGTTTATTATGGCTATTTCTCAGATTAAATACTCTAACATAGTGAGCCATCTTTTCGGTATTCTTTTCGAACAGTATCCAGTTTTGCGTTTCCAATTGTGTCCCATCAGTGGAAGAACAGCACCCTTAACCCCTGCCCACCCCTAACCTTAACCATGAGTAACCAATAGGGAAATTTCAGGTTTTACCACACTTTTGGGACACACACACACACATTTTGGAGTCATATTCCCAGGAATAGTTATCTGGCTCAGCCATTATTCTCACACATTTTATTGTCTATACTATAAAATGTGCTTTAAAATCTAATTTATAATTCTGTTGGTTCCATTAAATAAGATTACATATGGTATTTATAAAATGGGCCAAACGAGAGACACATATTAAGTGTTGTTTTCCTTGGCTTACTATACATTTCAAAGCAGCCTATTCATGCTGTAATCATCTTCCATTTTGATAGAGAATAATACACCTTCTGTATATTTTCTGTAATACCAGGCACCCAGAACAAACCCAGTCACCTTAAATTATGTTCAGAGAAATTGTATACCTTGTGACAACTGTTGCATTCTCAGCTTGCTCATATACAGTGCAGAATGGAAAGTTTCGCTGATTTCTTTGGTGATATTTACAGTACAAAAACATATCAAATCAAGATTTCCAGAAGTTCACAGAAGAATAAGACAACAGCGCTAGCCTGTACGTCTAGCATCTGCTATACAGCCATATGATAACCCCACATTTTGCCAAAGTACAGTCCTTCACTGCTGGCTCGCTATTATCAAGCCCTCACTATCAGGTGTCGGCCCTTGAACCTCATATTAATAACCAACGCGCCTTTCATTCTTGTTAAGAGCCCAGCTAAAGATCTCTGACAGGTGCGGAGGCATGCGAGTCCCATCAAAGGGCTATCTCAGATTTCGCCGCGTTCATATTTGAAAATAATGTTTCGTTATAACGCAGTGTTTGTTTCGTTTGATCTGCCGTCCACCCGGCGCCACGTGAAATTATCTTCAAAGCGCTCCGCTCTTGCGTTCGTTTTTTTTTGCCCTATGATGCGGAAAATAGATGTTTCATAAAGAGTTTTGTGTTTTTACAAACCAGGGAAAAATAAAGGGAAATCTGTAGTTAGATATTCTTATAGGCTGCAGAAAGTATAACTATTGGGATTAGACCCCAGTCTCTTATGTAAAGCTCTCCTGGTGCCATATGCTGTGATTATGATTTCATTTTTATTGCCAGAATATATCTACATCACGTTATATATGTTAAAGATCACTATATATATATATATATATATATATATATATATATATATGCACACACACATGTACATACAGTGCTACTTCTTACTTACTGCGGGTTGCTCAGCTATATGGAATACACTGAAGTGAAACATTATTGCAAGTTTTTGGAGAGTGCATATGAATGTTAATTCTCGAATTAGCCCTCCAGATATCTGTACTCCGAAATGACAATGTGCCTCTTTTCCGCCATATTTTGGCAGCTGAAGAAAGCATTAAGATTTTTTTTTAACAATAAGCTCCCTGACTAGGAAAGCACTATGGCTTGTTATGCTGTCTACTGTCTAACAGGCTGAGGTGTTGTCACTGGGTAATGTATCCTCCTTAAATTGCACTTTAGTCCTGAACTACTGACTTGATCAGACTGTGACTTAAGAAAAAAATAGTCTATGTCTATGAAAGTCATAGTCTATGAGATATAAGTTTCACATATTGTGATACACAGCTTACAGTAAGTTTACCAAGCTCACTAGTTCGCCTGTGATGCTGTAAAATTACACGACTAAGTGTGTACATGAATTACTGAGGCCCTTGTTCTCCATATTTGGTGGAGATGCTTTAAACACTTTTTGGGCCCCTTTGCGTGAATCTTCGAACTGGCCGCATCAACGCTGTTTGGTTTTTGAGTGGTAGATCTAGAGTCAATCTCTCAACAACGACGGCCTTTGTGCTGGTACTGAATCATTTTAGATTTCGGGCTGCTCTTTCTTATCCCGAACTCGCTTGCAGCTTTGCATATTTTTCTTTCCTTTCCTTATATAACAAATACACAGATTTACGTATTTGTAGTTAGCAATTAAATAGAAGCCCCTCCTTCCGTAGGAACGCTGTTAAAAAAAGGTTACTTGTAGAAAATCTAATTTTCGTGTTCTGCTTCGGCGAATATGCAGTGCGGGGCTAAATTAAATCCTGGTATCCCTTATAACACCGCGCACAAAGAGGCTTTGTACACTAACAGCAAAAAGTTATCCCTCCGTTGGCACCCCAGATCAGTAAATGAATAATATCTGCTTTGAAACTAAACAGACTTTACGTCGGGTTTGGAATGAGGGCGCTGCACCGGTGTGATTTCTGTTCCTGCATGCGGGACGTTGGCTGCATCATGACCCTTAAGGGGAACATGATCGTTCCCAGAACTGCCACGTTTTATGACCCGGTAGCTGCTGCTAACCAGCAAGGATCATTAGAACAGAGTCTCTTTGTGCGTGTTTGTCTGCACAAGAGGGTGCGAGGCCGAGTTTTTCACCATCCGATGGTGATTATAAGCATAAGGAAATTACTTGCACCGCTGACACTAAATACCCTTATTTTACTGCATTTAATTACCGAGTCCAGATCATATCAGCAGGAGACGGAGTTATCGCCACGATTTATGTGTAAAACATCCACTGCCCATATAGCAATGAACAAGGATCTCTATTTTAACCCTTAATTAACAGACTAATGGTCCTTTTCCTGCATTAGTGTCTTGTTTATTTTGGCTACCTACACGGTCATGGCGTTGCGTGGGTCACTGCATGGCATTTGCCCTGCCAAATGAGACACTGCAGATTACACAGATTACAGATTTGGTAAAACCATAGAGGTAGAGCTAAAGGCTGATTTATACTTAATTTGACTTATGTTTATGGCCTACGCTTGCGAGCATTTATGCTGTATACCTATTTAGTTATTCAGCAATTACACAGCTAAAATGCTACGTGATACATCGTTGCATTCATTGTCGCATTTAGTGTTTTCCCACACTGCAATATATTCATCTGTTGAATCACACAATTGAACCTGAAACAAAATTAACATTCAGCAATCGATTTATCAAGACCTGCTTATATTTGTGCTGCTCCAAACTTCCTGTAGATAAATTTGGAAACATGTTGAGCCTCTACAAAGTATTTTTTATGCATTTTCCCTTCTAAAGTAATTGTCTATACTACCTTTTTACTTTTTAAAATCTTTTTAAAAGTATGAATAAACTTAATGGTGAAATTGACGCTGTTGTGCTGAGTGTTTAGTAGCCCTGCCGCCCTAATGCCTAGGGTAGGTTATTTAATGCTACTGTATATGTAAATAGTGCTTCAGTTTCAATCAGTAAGTTCAATAACTACACCTACAATAGATGCTTTAATAAATGCTGGCAAGCTGACCAATCGCAATTCTAGCTGTCTGCGTCGCCACGATGCACACTTCCCCGGGAGATGGGGTTCAGGATATGGTATAAGTCTAATAAAAATGTCAGAGAAAGACACACCTATTGGATACAGCCGCAGTACTGCATTATAAATATCTAAAATGTATTTATTTAAGCTGCTAAACTTATCAATTCTTTATAAATATTTAAGCTTCATCAGCATATGCCTGAAAAAGTTCCCGCTGAAGGGAAAAACATTTTTTTTTCTTTTGCGGACGGGTGATTACAAAGGGTGCAATTAGAAATGCATTTAATTCTTTGGCTAGCAAACCATTAATTTAAATTAGGGCTTTAATGGATATATACAACTGATTATAAACACTTAGTCTAAGTGCTCCATTACCATATTTAATATCAGCAGGATATTGGTTATCTAAAATCTTTGTGAAAGGAGTAAAACCTAAATGATTAATGGAAAACACTAATTTAATGGGATAATACAATTCTCATTATTTTGGCTTATTGATTAATCTTGTCTGAATTGCTCGTTCATCCACACTCTTCGTAGTTTATTTAAAGGCTATCCAAGGCTCATGTTGTAGTAAGAAGTGCTAATTACTGTCCATGCCTACGCCCCCCAAAGTCATACACCACAAACCCATTCTCCAGAACAAAGACTGGATGCTCAGTGCTATAGCATGATTCACCATAAGCCTAGAAGTGTTTTGCTTTTTTACTCTAATCTCAGGAACTTCCGATACAATGGATTGCATCCGTGGATTTAAAGAAGAAATTAAGCAAAAATGGAATTGAGGACTCTGGTAGGAGATTGGTCTAACTTTGGCTGACATGGCATAGCAGTGATTATTAATAATAATAATAATGATAATGTTATTCTTTATTCAAGGGAAGGGCCACAATTTCTCTACACTCCTTGGAATTCCAACCCACGGCCTTTATGTTCCTAGTGCAGCACTCGACTTGTTGAGCTACTAGAACCTCAGTCTTTTACTGCTTGCTTGTAAGTTTCTCGGCTTTTGGCTTCTCCTGGGTAGCAGCCAGACGATCCCACGTCTGTACAGATGCTGCCGGGTTTGTAACATTTTATCATTGTTAACGGGAGGCCGGGGCGTATGTTAATGAGCCAGCCAGACCTGACACACTTTGTGCTTCGAGTGATGGCTGGTCCATTGTCAAGCCCCCAGGTGACCCCGGTGACCCTGCAGGCTGTCGCATAATAACGGCACGCACACTCAAGTGGCGAGAGCGTGAATGGCGGGAGCAGGAGCGAGCTGCACCTCGTTAGCATGCCGCCTCGCCGAACACGTGACCGTGGCTTTAAGACTCCAGCCATATATAGGCAACTGAGCTAAGCATCCTGGTCCGGTCTTAAAAAACGGACTGAATGAACTTTCACGTTCTGGAGAAGGTCACCGTGACCTAGAGAAGAGGTTTGCTGGTGGGAGTATTAAAACATACAATGTGCATTATGGATTTTTTATTTTTTTTTTACTTTCCCTATGCCCAAGTATAGTGGATTACAAAGTATTCAAATTAAATATCATATGTGCTCTAGTTTCAGCTTATAGGAATTAATGACTTATAGGTCACTCTATGTCTTCCAAAGTATATACATATATATATTCCCAGGATATACACACTGGATTTCATCTGTTCATATTTATTGAGTTCATCTTTATTGAGTATATCTGTTCTGGAATATATACAGTGTGCACTTTAAGTGTCTGTAAATTCCACCAGGAGCTTTTAACACAAATCATTCCTCTTCATTTCCAGAAATGTTATGAATGCACTCTAATCAACAAGTGTAAATGAGAATAACAACCCATCGGTTCTTACTTAACATTCACACTAGTAGTAAATCTTGTCTGTAACCAAATGCCTTCTGCACTATATGGGTGAAACCTTGTAATAAATCATTAATGGTGAGTAAGTGCGTTACAGATATACAACGTGATTACATTAAGGCAGGGGTCTCCAACTCCGGTCCTGGTGAGCTACTACCCAGGAGGTTTTCTGTCCTACCTGGCTTCTAATGAGATACAGCTGTTCTCAGGTAAATCCCAGGAACAGGTGTGGCTCATCAGAAGCCAGGTAAGACAGAAAATCTCCTGGGTAGTAGCTCACCAGGACCGGAGTTGGAGACCCCTGCATTAAGGTATCTTTGTAGACTGTTTGTATTTGGGGAGCATTACGCTTCTGGAAACCTGTGGTGACACAGACCTGAAAACAAGAGTGTACTTTAATGGCGTTTATAACCATTTATAACCAAGGAAGATCATTAAATGATTAATCTCAGTTCTCTTTAGTGATTGAATTCCTGGTGGTTTCTGGGTGCTGTGTTTTACAGCGTTATTAATCTTACGTCATGTGAACAGCATTTAAAGAAAATAAAATCACACAAAGCATTTCCTATTAAAAAAATAGTAATCCAAGGTCATTAAGCAATTTCAGACTCTATCCACAGCATTTCCTTCCAGGCAGAAGTCAGAAATGTAGCAATAAGTAAGCAGATTGTCAGGAGAGAGAATGAGATTTCTTGTTTACCAGCGTACATCCCGACAGTCTCGTAGCTAATAGCACAGGGTGTGATTTCAAACATCCGTGTCTGCTACAGCCCTCGCTGTCAGACTCATTTCCCGTCGCTGAAACACATTGACCGATTTCGTGCCGAAAGTGCCAAAATATTCATATCTTGACGATTACTCAGCTTAATGTGATACGGGGACAGCATTAAGGATGGGAATTTGGACGTGCGCTCAAATGGCTGCCAGTTTAAATCAAAAGCCTTGCAGAAATGACAGGAGTGCGGTTCATTATTTCTAAAGCTGTTACCGTGCCACCAGCTGCATCGTTCCCAGGTGTACATAATTCCAGTGCAATCCCGGGTAATTCTTTCTTAACCCAAAGTAAGCCATCGCATATATTATTCATGCAATCAGGTGGCTTTAATTTCCTTACTCTCGCACTCAGATTTCTGTAAAAACAGATGTATACCATATCGTTGCATTCCTACGTTTAGTTTGGCAGAATTTCCTGCAGTTCGCATGCAATTCGGGACCAAGAATGTTCTGGAAAACTATTTCGTACTTCTGTCCTTTTTTTTTTTCTTTTATAACTTAATGTTTTTAAATACCCTAGAGTGTGATACTGGCCCTCAGACAAAGGTGTACTGTGTTGGGTATGTAGCACATGGATACACCCCCCCCCCCCAAAAAAAAAAAACCCAATTCATTAGTTGAATCATTTTTGTGAAATCACACAAATAACTACAGACACTGTGATGATGTTTTGACCCATCCCCAAATCAGCCTTCTATGAAGAGCTACAGTGCGATGAGCAATTAGACACATTTGTTTCTCATTGTGGGATATTTTCAGTTGCCTAAACAAATAACTTTAGGTCCAGTAAAGCAAGTGTGCCTAATTTAAGGAGAGATTCCAGGATTTCATTAGTTCACCTGGCTTGAATTCAAAATCCGGCCTGTTTTCCACCCCTGTGTAGATTACAATGCTTCAGGCAATTCATGTCAAAAGCACGCCTGATGTGAACATATTGAAGTATTATATAGAGAATTGAAAAAAAAAACTGCAGTCTGTACTGTAACTACCTTCATTATGCCAATGATGTCACAGACAAGAAGAGTTAGGATCCAAGGAAAGTACAAAAAACAGACAGGAAAGATGGGACAAAAGTTCTGATCACAGGAAAAGGATCATTTTAGTGTTGATGTGGAAGAGATGGAGGTTATAGACAGCTTTTGCTTCTTTGGAACAATCGTCAACAACAAAGGATCCGGCCGTCAAGAAATATGTTGCAGACTGACACTTGACAGAACTCCATTGAAGGACCTCTACTGACATAAGTCTAAGAATTCAGAGAGGAATTGCTCATAATATGAGATATTCTGTGAGTCTTTGCGGATTTGAAATCAGGACAATGAGGAAGGGAGGCAGGAAGAGTGTTGATGCCTTTGAACTTGATTCTTGTGAAGACTTTTCCGGATGCTGTGGACAGCAAGGAACGCAAACAGGTGCGTTCTGGATGGATGGACTCAGTTGTCACAATAACGGATGTGTCTTTCGGAAGCAAGGAGCCTGGGGTAGCAGACCATCTACATTGTTGCTAGGAGTCGACATCATCAACCTGCTGGCTCACAATAATATCTATTATAATCATTTTTGCACATAGATTACAGATATTTCATTAAGTTCTCTTTCTATATCACCCCATATTGCTCTTCGTGAGCCAAATGCAGGTGAAAGTAGGCTTGGGGGGGTCACAGTGAAGCGGCAGCCTTTGTGGTGCCCAGGGCGTTGGGGGTTAAAGGCCTTGCTCAAGGGCTCACAGACATGCCACAGCTCTATAGGGGCTGGGCTTGAACTGGCAACCTTTGGATAACAGGAATGGAGGCTTAGGCCACTGAGTCCACCACCCTGCATAGCTAACATGGTAACATAGTGGCCATTTAAATATGAAACTGAGTGCAATTTTCTGGCAGTTTTCTCTATTCTACATTTGTGAACAGAAGAGCACATCCATCTTCTATACAACAACATAATCTTAGCTCAACTAGCCTATCAAAAAAACCAGTAATTAAATGCTCGCAATGTATTCATTTATTATTTTGTGGTTGGAAACTATTCAAACTGAGATTGCAGAAATTGCCTTTTTTATTCGAGTTTGGTTCCGTGATAACCATATATAAACTTTCTATAACGGATATCCTTTTATGTGGAGCATTTTATTAAATGCGGCACGTGTTTGATTGACTATTTTGAAATTTTTTTTCTTCTACAAGGGACAAATTGTCAGATTGAGTGAGCTTTCTCTAATACCGTTTCATAATAAAAAATAATAATAAAAACAAAAGTATTTCAAGGCCTCCTGGAAAATTGCTTTCAGGCCCCGCGTTGCTTTTCTCGAACCCTGACTTCTGTCGTTTTTGTTTTGCGCGCCCGCCGTGATTTCTTTCCGCCACATTTGGCCTTTGTTGGAGACCTTAATTCTGCGTTTCGGGAGGGGGGGTGCATCGGCCTGGGTCAGGGCAAGGTTGTGTGGTTCAGGCCGCCCCCCGCTTCGGCAGAAAAAAAAATAAATCAATTTCTTCTGCCGCGACTGCTGCTTTCCTTAACCCACCCCACCCCCCACCACCACATTCGCAGTGCTCTTTCTTTGCTACCATTGTGGCCCCCCAGTCACTGACTGACCATATGGCAGCTGGGACGGGAGAGGGTGGGGGGTGCACGATATGGGGTTTCACCTCCCGACAAAGGCAGCCCTGCAGCCAGCCATGTCCATGAATGCATCGGGACACACAGGCGCATAAAAGAACCTGCAGCCTCATCAGCATTGATTTCGGGGGCCGCGACATCACGGGGCGGCCAAGGAAGGGCTGCGGAGTCTCCCTTTCTCGGCTGGATCCTGCCCCCAGGCGACAGAACACCTCCAGTCTGCTCTCTGTTGTCACTGGAGACAATGAGACATTAGGAGGAAAAAAATTTTTTTTAAAAGAAGTCGCAAGACTCGGGGCGATGAGCAGAAATCTGACTCGGACTCTCTGGATCAGCTTGGAGGATATTCATTGGACATGTGGCCTCATTTTGTCATGTCATATGCGTTGGCAGCGACTAATTTAGCCTATTTTTAGAAAAGATAATGAATATGCTAGGAGTTATTTGTATACCCCAAAACAGATTAACAACTCGTCACGTTTCGTGACAGAATTGACAGTAATGCGGCGTGTTTTACAGAGAAGGATTAAATATGTTTCGCTCAGCTATTTGAGACGAAATTCTGCGCAACGTATACAATGTCGATAGTCTACTTTGGCTCATGCACAGATGGTGTTTTGCCTTGTAAATGTGCTGGACCCTGATTCAGTCGTATCAACAAATTACAATGTCTCAGTACAATTAATTGGTTGTGCATTTTACATCTCCTGCGACCGCATTCACGGTCTGCACTCCCGTCGTAAACTGCTGACGAGAACTTCGAACATCCGCGTTCCAATTCCCCAAAGGAGGCCGCGCCGTGATTGGCTGAGTGTGAAAAAACTCATTAATATGCGAGCCTCAACAGCTTGCCTCCTGGAGGGACGTTCGGCTTCGTCCAGGATGTGCATTGTTACGCAGTAAGATCATTTCAGATTGGCTTTGGCAGCCAGGAAAATTATTCTAAGCAGTTCAATAACCTACATATACAGAGAGGCGATGAGAGACTCTTGACGGAGATATCCTGCAGCTCTATGATGTGAAAACATAGCACGCTTGATCTGAACTGCTTTAATGATTTTATATAAAAAAGACTAACAACCCATTGCATTTTTAGCACTGTATAAACAACGTTTACATGTGGTCTTTACATAGTGAGCTACAACAGCACCTGTAATTAGTAAACTTTCATGTGGCATATCGGTCCATACAATAGATCTAGTCAATTACTTATTAACTGTTCCTCTCTGGAATGCCAGCAATATTTCAGCACTGTGACATTAACATATTTGCTCTTGTTTTATTTTGCCTTCATCATGTGCAAGTATTTCAAGTAATTAAACAGCCATTAAGCATTAAGTCATTAGGCTAAATCTGTTGTACCAGTGTTGGCGTAAGGCAAACATGCCCATAGTTGGGAAGCAGAAGTAGAAAACCTCTCTAGAGAAATTCAGAATTTCAGCAGAGGCGACGTTGGTACTGGATTCGTTCTTCGGGCACTTGGATGAAACAGGATAATACAAAAAATGCAAATGAGAAAAGCATATTGACCGACTAACGAACGCATTGCAGGTTAACGAATCCATATCTAATACCGACAAGCCGCTGTAACTTAAAAATTCTTTCCCGCACAAGACTTCCTGCTCACTATGGTCTCTGCTCCTGTTACTGTACACGGAACATCTGCACGAGGCACTCTCAGTGTGGGAATTTCATTGTGGGTCTGCAGGGCTCGGAGCGTCTCTGGGGGAATAGCGTAACCTCAAATATTTCCATTGGAAACTGTTGAAATCAAACACTGCCCGGCATTGTAAGGAGGTGGTAGCCGTCCTCGCTTCCAAAATGGGCGGTTTGACTTTCAGAACACAGAGCTCTCGGGGAAACAGAGCAAACAAAGGGACCATTCATTCCTCACTCTCTCCAAAGCCACATCTGTTTACATGCCCTCTGTCCACTCGCCATCGCCACCCCCGTTCTCCCTTTGATCTTGGGCAGGCCGCACTGAAAACATTCAGACTTTGAATGTCCAAAATTATCTTTTTCTGAGGACACACATCAGACGGCTACAAGGAGAGTCACAATAAGGCGTTCGGCTCTCCTTTTTTTCAGTACTCTGGCATTCTACTTAGAGTAAACTTACCGATTAGTAGCACATGCACTTACAGGACGGGAGTGTGGTCAGCCTCACTTTAAAGACCACTGCCCCACATTCGTCGTGGAAAACATTAAGTGGCCCGGTTCGACTTACGGGTTTATTCTCGTCACGTATCTAGCTTTTAAGTAGCCCAGCAGATACATTTATCTTTTATACATTTATCATTTTATCATTTTATACATTTATATTTAACTTACTCGGCATCACAGCTTGCTACTTGTGCATAAGGAAGGGATGTTTCCACTGAGAGATTTCAGGTCATGTTTCTCACTTTAGAGGACATCAGGACCATGTTGGAGATGAATGCGATACCAGTCAAGATCCTATAACGTATTGTACTGCAAATAATGCATTATTGTGTGTTTTATGCTGCTAATGCTTCTTTCCCTTGTATACTGCTTTTTCATTTTTATCTTATTCTTTAAAAGAAAAGTTAAGTAGAGCTTGTTCATTGTTGCTGTGCTTGCTAAGAAAGACATATCCAGATTTGTAAAGCTTTCTGTTAACTCCATATCGCTGCAGTCTCGGTTTCAGAAAGTTTTTGTGCTCACAAGGTTACATTCTTTTTAGTGCCAGAGAGTTTCCATTGAAGGTCGGCTCAGTGTGTTTCTTGCCGTGTTTGGGTTAAGGGCCTGTTTTGGCCGCCGTGACTCGGAGGTCCCCACAAAAACATCGCTCCTAGACCTCTTTCGGGGCACGTAAGCCCAGCGACGACGTGGCAGCTGGCCCACGCAAATACAAAAGTCGCCCATTGGCTGTTAATTTCATCACGGGCCCTTTGTGGCAGAGCGAGCCTAGCGCTTAAACGGAGCCTCTTAATGTATGAGCTGCCTATTAAGCACATTCCATCCGAGAGGAGATATTCCCCCACGTAGATACTGCAGACGTGCACTTTCACCCAGCTCCCCGAAAGAAAAGTGGCCCAGCAGAGATTGCATGTGTGCATTTTCAGGAAACATCACTAAAATGTCCTATATCTTTGCAGTCATTTTTTTCATCAGTTAAAAACTAAGCATATTGTATGAAAGGGGCAGTGCACAACAACAAAATGTGCCCTCTGCCCATGTGACACTGAGGCACAGTGGTGGGCAACTATTTCAGGCCCTGGGAGTAGTGCTGGGGGCCATTACCTTTGCTCAGGGGACCTTACTGGTTCCTGTAGGTCAGGGGTGTGAACCAATAACCATCTGATTACACAATCACTCCCCTAACCATCCCACCACCACAACCGCTGTGGATGAATGAAAACAAACCATTTGTGAGTTGCAGATATTTTATTGGACGTAATACATCTTAATGCATATCGAATCAACTTTAATTAATTTCATTTAAATACACCTAAATCAAGAGAGAAAAGTAAATGTTACAGTTCATGAATAACAAGATCAGGATTTTATGATTACAGTTTCTTTTATTCCTGTTTCTTTTTGTTAATAGAGAACCCAAAAGATCTGTCATATCTGCAAAATATCACAATATCACAAATTT
The DNA here is from genome assembly GCA_026780765.1 of Petrocephalus schoutedeni. NCBI lineage: Eukaryota > Metazoa > Chordata > Actinopteri > Osteoglossiformes > Mormyridae > Petrocephalus > Petrocephalus schoutedeni. The sequence continues at coordinate 7,344,638 of JAODKL010000051.1, forward strand.
TTCTTAAGAATGCAGTAATGTATATGTCAGTAAGCAGGCTCAGGGCATAACTATGTCCTGTTTATTTGATTTCATTTTTTTGCAAAAAAAAAATGTTTATGCCATATGACTGGAAAAGAGATTATAAGTTTGGGACCACACGCTGTGGTGAAAACTATATATAAATAAAATAGTTCATATTGAGATAATTGCCCCATCCCAGACAAAAATAGTAACACTTCACCTGTTTCCTCTATATATCCAATTTTCTGTTATAGATCCTTTTCTCTATGTCTCCAGAGAGACCAGAGATGGGACATAAAAGACACAAATGGCATCATATGACTGCAAAACAATGATAAAGATATACATTGATATAGAAATACAGCTATTCTCTCAGGTAGAGAGGTTGGGGAGGAAATGCAATCTTCCCTAGGAGAAGGTACTCTGTCTTGCCTTCAGTAATTTTAGTCTTAGGGCAGGCTGTCTTAGTGGGGAAGGCACAGGGAAACAGATCATGTATGAAGGTCTCGTTGACCCCCAGTGGTGACCTTCGGCTTTGAAGTATCACACAAGCCTGTCTCATCAATGAATATGTGGCACGCAGTGTTAGCATGTCAGCGAAAGGCGTGTAGATGGAGTATCGGCAACAGAATGGCATAGGCCCTTTGAGTTTGTTGCATGAACTTCATTCACAAGCCGTGCAATTAATGCAGATCTCTTTGGATCAGCATACAGACACCTAGTCCCAACAGCACCCTCACACCTACACCTACCCCCTAGAGAGATATTACACTATACCTTATTTTATTTAACCTTATTCTCGGGTCGGGTCTCGTTTCATATGAAGCGCCATTTTTCATTGGGTATGGCATTCCAGCCTAGACACCTATGAAAAAACACCTGAGATTCACACTAAAGATTACCATCAGTCATGTCTGGTAGAAAGTGCAGGAAAGTTCCTCTGCTCTTTTTCAACAGCCTGGGCGTGTTGCGAAATTACTGCTCTGGGAGTTAATATGCTTCATCTTACCATTATTCGACTCCGTTCCATTTAGTTACTGCAAATAGTTTCTTCACGTTCCATTTCTCTGACCTGCATCACATGACCGCAGAGCCGCAAACCTTCATTATAAACAATAAGAACAAAATAAGCCGGGGGGGGGGGGGGGGGGGG
>JAODKL010000051.1:7347781-7374285 GCA_026780765.1 Petrocephalus schoutedeni
CTGAGCCCTATGTGATGTGCCATGATGAGGGAATCCCAAACTGACCCCTATGTGATGTGCCACAACAAGAGGGAATCACAAACTGAGCCCTATGTGATGTGCCACAACAAGAGGGAATCCCAAACTGAGCCCTATGTGATGTGCCACAACAAGAGGGAATCCCAAACTGAGCCCTATGGAATGTGCCACAACAAGCGGGATTCCCAGCCTGAGCCCTGTATGATGTGACATGATAACAGGGAATCCCAAACTGTGTCCTATGTCATGTGCCATGACAAGAGGGATTCCCAAACTATCACATATGATATGATACGGTAACAGGGAATCCTAAACTGAGCCCTGTATGACGTGACACGATTACAGGGAGGGCACACAGCAACAATCGCTTCCTCTTGCAATGTTGAACACGGCACCGCTGCTGACTGCCCCAGCTGAGAGCAGCGTTGGCTGGACCCAGAAAGCCTGGATAAGCAAGCTGCTTATTCTTTCACTTCCACTGCCTGGCCTGAAACATGCTGGCTTGATGAAAGTGTATAGTACCCCCTGAATCAGTAACCCCAGCTCCATCACCTCTCTCCTCTGCCCATTCCCCTGGGTGCTTAAAGAAGCCCCACAGCTCCAGGTGCATGTCTGTACACCCAGGTCTCCTGCGCCCCCTTGCATACCATGATGGTTAATAGAAAACAAAAATCAATATAACAAAATATAATTTTTAAAGAAAAGTACAGACATTTCTAAAACCCCTTCTACGTGAAAGGAGGCTAATTGTAAAGCTTTGATAAACAGCCACACCAATCAAAAACAGCTTACCGAGATGGCAGTTGTGCAACCAAATTCGATGCCCATCATATTTGCAGTTACATTTCATGACATTGTTGGTAAAATCAATTTCCGACACTTCAAAATTTGGGTTTATTACAACCTGCAAGGAGAAAATTATTATTATTATTATTATTGTTGTTATGCTATTGTTGGTATAGATTTTCATCTTTTTGTAACGTAGCTGTCCAAAGATGCTCTAAAACTGAAGAAACTGATATTCCTAGGCATATATACATAACAGATCTACTCATTTCCCATTTGATGGTTTAATGTGGTACCTCCACATATTTTTACCTCACCACAGAACACACCTGAAATATGTAATGTCCTGGCTTGACATCAGTGATGTCGACCCACTGGCAGTCTATGTCATGCGCATACAAATCCCAGCAGCCCACCGTGATCCCCTGGTCGCCAAAGTTGGCACATTGATACCGCTTTGCGACCCCTGCACCACACATAGAATGAAGAAAAACAGAAACAGGTACACCAGCTATATCATTTATATTTGATGTTGCCTCTTATCCGCAGTTTCATTGACGGCAGGTCTGAAAAAAATGGTCAAATGTATCACTGGGTGCTTCATTGTTCCTTCATGCTTTGAAGGGTATAAAAAGCACAGTTTTCATTGCTCAGACATCCGTTGATACATGGTTTTTTTATCGTCTATTGAGAATTAGGCTAAAACGTCAGAATACTTTTCATTTGTGGCAGTACAGTACTGTAAAACATCGTGGAATGTACGAATTACAATGTACTTTATTATTACTGTATTTAATGTTGGAAATGTCTTACTGTGCGTAATTTATCAATTACTATATGTAAATACTCAAAAATCACATATATATGGGGTTCTGTGGCTGGTTTGGTATTGTCCGTGGTTTTGGCTATATGTGGCAGGTCTTGGGATGTACAGTATCACCCATGGATACAGTGGTGCTACTGTATAACCAAGTGATGTCTACAGAGCTGGCTGGCCCATCGGTAGTGCTGCAGTCTTACACCTCCAGGGCTGTAGGTTTTATTCCCAATCTCTTACAGCTCTACATTGCTATGTATTAGGGGTGCAACGGTACTCGGTAAAATACCGGACCATTGAGTACACGCTGCACGGTCCGGTACGCCCTTGTGTACCGCAGTATTTCGGTTTTGCGCTTCCTTTTGAAAATGGCGCTTAAGGCTTATCAGGCTACTGTTAACCCTTTGGGGATGATGCCGCGTATCTTTCTCGTATATTTCCGTTTATATCTCGCTGAAATCATGAAAAAAAGAATCATGAAATTATGAAAAAAACGCTGGCAAAATCCGTAATCTGTCTTTTTTTCAAAACGCCCATTGTCGGAAGGATTAAAGTTTTTTAAATTAGGTTAAATCGGCAAAAAAGTAAACCATGTCAGCTTTCTTTGCGTGGGGCATGTAGTACCGCCCAGACGCGAAGATTGCTATTCGAATTCGAATTCGCATAATTCGGTAATCTAATTACCCATCAGCTGCATAAAGGGGGGGGGGGGGGGGGGGGGGGTGGGTTTGAATGAACACCAAACCAAGCCCAATCTTTAGTATTCCTCATATTGTTAAAATAGCAGGTTCCCTGGGATTTCATTCTTCTCACAAAGACTATGGTAAGATTTCGGAAGGTCTCCTTTCAAATAATGAGAAGCCACGGTTCCCTGGTGACAGACTTCACGTCAGTAGGGCTATAGTTAGGTTGCGCCGTCCATCAGGTTTGCATCCAGCTGGTGAGTTTAGCTTCGAGCTTCTGGATGTCACCCGTTGCTGGCATATTTCTCTCTACCAGACGCACTGCCTCTTGGCTTCACAATGAGCTCCTAAAGTTTAAAGGTAACGTGGATGGATAAATGACTGAGGCTTTAAATCAGAAACCTGCATACCTCTCTAGGAGAACCCACAAACCTCCCAACAACTGGACATGTCAACAACTGACATGTCGCTGACATAATAAAAAGTCTCTTCATATATTTATGATTCTCATATCACACCAAGGATAAAACAGTCTGGCACTATGTCTCTAAATAACCCTAAGATTTCTCTATCCATCTCCTCCACTTTCAAGCACAAATTATACATGGAAAAAGCTTGATTCCGACTTGAAATACATCGCTCTCCAATAGGCAGTTCTAATAAGACACTGATTAGCTACATGTCATAATGTGGCTAAATTACACCGGATGCAAGGCTGGTATTCAATAGGGAGAAAATCGGAAGCAAATCTGATGTGAGGGGAAGCGAGGGGAAACAGGAGAAGCGTGTTGGTATCGAGTCGACTGATGATGGCACACAGTTTCATCAAGTCCCCTTGTTTCGGAATATACTTCACATGTGGCTAGGCTCTCTCATGCTAAGAATAATCAATCATGTAAATGAACTTTGAATACATCCTACCCAAATAAATCACACTGCTCTCTTTCACCGTCACTCCATCTCTCTCTCTCTCTCTCTCTCTCTGTTTATATATATATATATATATATATATATATACGTTTGGATGCTGCCGGGATGTACGGATGTACACATCTCCCACCTTGTGAGATGCCTCACTCTCGCCAGCGATCGACAGGGTTCAGTTGTTTTGGTGTTAGAGTGCATATTTTTTTTTCTATGTTTTTGATGTTCCAAAGTCCATCTCGACTTCCAAGTAACGATGGGGTCATCAGAACGCATCTCCATCATAAGTCGGGGACCTGTATATATATATATATATATATGCAGAAAATTAGAGAAAGACAAGTGATTGAACAACATCTTGATCTCCACATGGGAGCCATTTATAGGGGAACACACTTACCTAGTGCATGCTAATTAGTCACAAAGCGTGTAAAAAAGATGTAGCACTTTGCACGTTGTGCATAAAATGAAACATAATTGTAAAATTGCTCAATACGGTCATATTCAATCACACCTCGATTTTGCCTCGTTTCTTATTTCCACTCCTTCCATTTAAGGGGTTCTCATATTTGTAAAGTGGGGGGCACTCGTGAAACATTTTTAGAAGCTATTAAAGCTGGGAGATGGTGTGCGGGGTGACCTGGAAGTAGAGCTGGCTCCCTAACCGGGTCCTTGTCGAGAATGAGATCATTTATGCTGACAGAGTCTTTGCTTGTACCGCAATGGCACAGCCAAGCATAATAACTCCCAGCAATTATGTCCAATCGTCGTAATGCCCCCCATTTCCATCACTGTAGGGTTGAGGCAAAAGCAGAGCATTCAGATACCATAAGGAGCATTTGTGAGCGTATCTTGTCAAGCTGAGTAGGATGGGGGGGGGGGGGGTGGTCTGGTTTGTACTCGCAGTGATACTGACCTCCTTTGAGTGCAAATCCTGATCTCACTTTTGTAGTTAATGAATGCATTGGTCACATTCCAACATTGTTCTGAGCAGCGCAGAGGATGGAGAGCAACGCGCTGACACCCAATCTCCAGAGCACTGATCCTGTGTTTTTTTTAATCAGACTTATTAAAGTTAGGTTCTGGGTGTCTGATGTGACATGTCATCCCACATCAAAGAAATATGTGAATTCGCTTTGAAGGAGATACCGAATACTTGAATCCCGCCTTGGTGCATTTTTTTTTTTTTTTGTTTTGATTTACAAGAAAATGCAAATGAAAATCACAAAATTACATCTCATTTATTTATTTTTTTGCACACCATTCCTGCCAGACTTAGGTCAGAAGGTCGCGCTGTCCACATTTGCATTTCTCTAAGCTCGGCCACTGTAATTTGATAAATAAAATGCCATGCGCCGCGCAACAGTGCTTTCCCTTAATCTCTGCTGCTGGAGGTTTCTTCTTCAGAGAGCGGGTTTGGTTTTTTCTTCTTCTTTGTTTGTGGGCTGCATGATCTAGGCCAGCCCTCACCACATTTGATGGAGAACTCGTCTTGCCCACCCACATTGGGAAGAGTCCCAGGGGGAGAGACTCCGCGAAGTCTGAGTAACGCTGGTATGGCGAGAGAGGTATTCCATGGGCCATCATTCCGATGAAATCGGAGCATGGAAAACCATCGACAATAACAGGGATATTTAAGTACATTAAGGCATCAGAACGAAGTCTGTTCAACAACTGAGACTACTCAGTTCTGTCAATGTGCCGTTATATTTTAAGTAGAAATTGTGTTTTAATTTCGTGATAGAATTTCAGGGCCTGATGTGATCGAATCATTACTGCTGTGTACTTCCAGGGGTGGCTAAAAATGTGGATGCATTCAAGGAGCTTTCCGATGAGTTCCTGAGGGGGAAAAAAACACTTGAAGCGTGACCTCGAGTCCTGTTTATTTTACTTGGTTTCCCTCTACACACTGAATCTGCCACACATATGGACTTGATTATGGGGAGCTGGTGACAGCAACAGACTTATGTCTGGCAGACTATTTTCAGGCTCTGGTGATAAGCGGCCAACACTGTTTCACTTTCTTACTGCGTATCACATTAAAATACACTGTTTTTATATAAACAAAATAAACTATACAAAAGTCACAGTAAAACAAAAAATAAAATATACAAAAGTTTGACATAAATTTATCTAGAAACACATTATGCAAAAAAAACTAACAAAAACTAAATGGCAAAAACCTGTGTGTACATCTTTGCTCTCTCAAATTACAGTAAGTCCGTTCCCATTAAAAAAAAAGTATATATTTGCAAAAAGCTGCCAAACACACAGAACATTTTACAATTTTACAAAATTCACAAAATTGCACACAGAACACAGTGCCCAAAATTCAATGCACACACACACACTCTATATTGGATACTCTGATTTTGTTATCAGGATAATTCGAATCACATGTTCACCTGATGTTATCTGCATTTTTAGGCCGATAATTTACAGTGTGACTCAAATTGAGGCTATTTGTGTAGAGTGGAAAAATAAGCGATAAGTGCATTAATGTCAGCTTTATTATTCTCCTCATTGGTTGCAGATGTACCTCCTACGTAACTATTTTTTTTTTTTTGTCTCAGGAAGCACCCGCCATTATTTAATGCGTGTGAGGAGAAATGGTCAGCGCAAATGGGGCCTCAGTCTATTCTGGACTGTGGGAAAAATGGGAAAATGGGATTCCTATACAGCCGGGAAGGAATTTCCTTGACCTTCGCAAATCCCAAAGATGCGTGGATACCGGGAGGTCACAAATATTTTATGTCGGATGATAACAAAGTACACATATATTAACACAAAGCACTACTATGACAAATTTATGCACGTGCAAAGGCATGAACCATAGGTTCCCAGCTGGTGTAGTCTAATCCATCCATTAGACCCACATTCCTTGAACAGTTAGTCATAAATGAAATTCACAGTAAAAGCTGTTGACCGGGATAGGGGTTTGTGGCCATAAATGTTGTTAGCTCTAGGTGACGGTCATTAACCAGGTATGGCAATGAGAAAAGATGTCAACGGGGAAGGGGGTGGCGTTACTTTATTTTAATTTCTCTTTTAACCTACTCTCTCTGCGACCCACTGAAAATTGTCTCACCAACAACTTTTGGGTCACGACCTACCGCTGGAGAAGCACTGGTTTAAACTCTACGTAAAAGTACAGGCTAAACGTAGAAACACTAAAACTGTTGCTGAAATGTAGGAACGAGTAACGGGGGCGAACAAGTAAAGGAGAGTGTGGCTGACCTGCTCAGCTAAGATCAGAAAGATAGTTGGCCTGGGAGCGGAGAACGGCTCAGCGCATGCGGCACGCATATTTGTCAAATGATTAAATGAGTCATTCATCGGTGCGGGATGCCAGGGGAACCTGGCAATTTGTGCATATAGTAGTTAATATAATTGAAAGCAGCTGTTGGTTTGAGACGTTTCTGGGCCGAGTCCAGCTCCGTGCATCAGGCGGACACGAGTTTGTGGGGGTGGAGTGTGGAGGGAGCTGAGCGTGAGATACCCTCCCCGCCCGGCTGGGGGTCGGGAGGAGGGGCATGGATCGGGACGTGTCAGTCAGCGGCGGCGTCAGGCACTGGACAACTGGAAGCCAGCTGTGCACTGAGGATGGGGCGGGGGGCAGGTGGTGAAAATTATCCGGGAACAACAGCCATGCAGATCAAATGCTGGAGTAGTGGGCACTGGAGGGAAATATATGTATTATGGTAACTGAAAGCTGAAGCTTGGGGTGGGCCAGTTGAAAGTTTTGAACTTTTGTGTGTGTGTGTGTGTGTACAGTGTATATGATCATATATGAGAGAATGCATTTTTTCCCCTGCTGAGTACCTACTTGTTTATTTATTTGAGCATATTTGTTGTAGGCCTACTGAATGTATTTCCTCGTTCTAAAGTTTTTTTCCTTTTTTTCTTTTTCTAAATAAAGCTGGCATACGTATAAACGGTCTGGAAACATGACTTGTGTATGTTAAGTTCACAGGATTTTGGGGGGGAGGGTTTCCATGCTGCCAAAAGCATTTTCGAAAGCAGCCGACACCATGATTTTTTTTTGTTGTTTTTTTTTTTGACGTGAATAAATATTAACGGTGCGGTTCGGGGAAAGGCAGTGAGCTATTCGTCAGTCTCGATTATACGTGACCCACAATGCTGTGCGCATATTGCTGCAACAGTCCCCTTTGCTGAGGAAAACACGGTACAGAAGCTACTGAAATTTCATCAGAAATGTTCCCGCTCTCTTACTTCTTTATTCCTTTTATTTTTTCGGTAAGGATTTTGAATTTGTTCCCAGTCATTTGCCGGTGCCCTCGATCGTGTCTTGCCTTCAACAGTCTCCGTGAGCGGCGGCCATTACACGTGAGGCTTCAAAGCGGAAATTCAGAGAACAGGCCCGAGGTCTCCCATCTGTCTCTCTGGAGCACCTCCCCCCGGAGCGGCGCGCAGCTGAGTGGCGACAGGCGTGCCCCAGGACTGGGCTCTGAAGGTCACCGGTCCACAAAGAAAGGGCTCTAGGCCGACACCAGCGTCCCAGCCGGCGGGGGCCAAAACTCCACAAAGGCGTGGAGACTCACCACTCGGGGGGCACCTGAGAGAGCGCGAGGCCGCAGCAAAGCTGAAGATGAACTGGATGTCACAGACCATACTTCTTAGTACAAAACCTTTCACATTCATAATTTCACAGGAAATCCAGTTACCGTTCAAACCATTCTTCACGCAATCTGACATCCACAGATAACGCTACATATTAACCAGGAGTGTGCCCACTCAGTGGCTGATGGTGATTTTTAAAATGTGGGAAGCACAGTGCGGTTCAGGTAGCAGGTTTTTTTTTTCTTATTTTATTAGGTCAGCTGCTGCTCTCCTTCTAAGAACTTATTTACAGTGCAGCATTAGCTGCAGAGTCTGCCATATTGCCACAAAGCTTCTAGCTCAGCTTGAACACACACAGCATAGTTAGCAAGCTAACTGCCAAACTGTCTACAACAACAGTCTACTAAAAATCATTGAGCTTGAAAATCAAACAAACGATGAAACTCGATAACTTTATTTACAATATTTATTAATGCCAACGGCGAACAGTGACATGTAAAACTGCGGCTCTAGGATTAAACAACATATTTCTGCAAACCTGTATGAGACAGAATGAATGAACACTGCGAGCCGACTCCACCCACAGCACGTGAAACTTGTCGGTCATGAGCATCATTGTTATTGGTTGTTAGCCCTGTCTTGTCGAGAACGTCTGCCAATCACCATGCAAAGAAGCCAGGCTTCCTGGCGGGTCTAAAAATATCTGACTGCAAGTCTATCTGTCCAATCAACGTTGCCTAAGCAAAAACTATCTAAGAAGCTCTCAGACTCCCAATGAAGCATGGCGTCTGGATATGTAATCGGAACATATTCCCCAATAAGCTTTTGTAGATTCTCCATTTAGACAAAGCGAGCATGAATCTTTCATAAACTACCAATGGAGCACAACATCAATGGTTCTCTAAGGGCTCAATTTATCCTGGTCTCAAATAGAAAGTTAATGTGTATGTTGTCGAAAGCAACTACTGTTAAATTATCGGCACTGTGGTACGATTAGTGAGATAGATTACACTCTTAATTGCAAACAAAATGGATTTACATTGATACATTGACTAATTGAATTATTTGGGGAAGTTTATGGGAGTAGCCGGGCTTCTGGTATAGTCTTAGAGCAATTGTTCGTGCTCCCCCCTCTCGTTAAATAATGCACAGAGAATGAAATTTGAATTCCATGAGATTGTTCTTGTGGCTATAAAACTCCCTATTGCCAAATGAACCACATATTTAGCATAATTAAGCCCCAAATGTGTCACTGAAACTTTCAGAATCTTTAAACCTTGTGCTCTTTTTGAGAGTTCCTCTCTAATCCTAGATAGGATTTAGGGGGGTAGTGCCCATAGCCTCCGGGAGAGGCTCTGGACCCCTCCGTGACCCTGAATAAGACATGCGGTTTCAGATAATGGATGGATGGGTTTGCGGGGTAATAAATGGTAAATATCCAAAATAAAGTAAAAGTGGGTACATAGACTACAAAGAAAACAAAGAAAGGATTTTATTAGATCATGTCAATATTCAGATAAGTATGTTCAATTAATTTCCTGTTATTGAGCTATTATGGAGTGATTATGCTTGTCTGCACGTGTCAGGATAGAACCCCCTTCTCTCTGTCACTTCCGTGTTTGGCCAGCAGGTGTCACTGGCCATCCCGTTCTTTTATCTATGTTTCCTTACATTTGGCACCCTTCACAGCCTCTTTTGTCTTCAGCTATTCCCGGGGCTGCTGCGTAGCTGAATGTGCCAAATATATGGCTGTGAACTAAGTATCTCACACCATCATGAACTCCCGGCTAACCAGAGGCCAGCCTCACCCATTTTGAACATTTTCAGTTTGTGTGCCCGAAAATACCCCTTGTTCATTATGTGCATTTACGTACTCAGTATTGGTTCTTGTGTTTACTGTCTTTGTTCCTGGTTTACCTTGCCTGCATCCAGCTTTGTAGTTACATCCTATATTCCTGATCTCCGGTGTAGACTTTAGTCCCTAGTGCTTGGTTTATTGTTCGTAATCCACACTTGTTTCTCGTCTAGCACTCGTTACTAGTGAATGTATTTCCTGCCTGTGGTGTTGGTATGTGTTCCCTCAGTCTTGCTTTGTCTTAGTTCTAGCCTTTGTTTGTTTGTGGCGCATCTGTCTGCCTCGGGTAAAAACTTTGAGATTCCTTTTGTTTCTTGCTCTTTTAAGGTTCTTTGCAGTAAAGTTCCCTGTGTTGTGAAAGCCCCCTCATAGAATGTGCGGCATGCCTTATCATACACTGTAAATATATGTAGGATGCCTGTCGATGGACTAGCATCCCATCCAGGATGTACTCCGCTTGGTGCCACGACCCAGTAACCACAAGGAAGCCTGCAAATTCAGGACTAAAAAAGGTTTACTGTACAATAAGTCATGCATATCTTGCACACCTGTTTAGATTACAGTGCATTTATCACTGGACAATGGATTGCCTTGGGACTAGTTTATGGTTCTACAGGTTAGTTCTCTGCGCCTGTGATCGGAAGGTTGCCTATTTGAATGTGGTGCTTGGCAGAGCAGCCACGTTGCTGTTAGGTACTTGAGCAAGGTGCTTGAAAAATTCTCCAGGGCTGCTGGATGGACCTCGCTTTCACTCGCACCTTTATATGTGGAGCATCATGGGATATGAAAAAAAAACACATTCCGACATACTTGTATGAATGGAGTTTCATTCCCTGACTTTCCTTAGCCCTTAGCGGTAGCAGTCACTGGTAGCCACATGCCTGCCATCACCTAGTATAAGCGGCAGGACGCCACCGCTTATATATATTGCTCATTCTCACCTCATTAAGCTATCGACTCTTCTTAATTACTGGGCCTTCCCACCGTAAAGAAGCCCCCCCCCCCCCCCCCCCACCATGGCTCGGCTCATAACCTCAGCCTTTTAATGAGCACAAGTGAAGTCGGCGGCTCCCGCGAATATCAAGGTTGCGGAGACACGTGTCCATTGGCCACTTGTGGCCTCCCCCCACCTCCCATGGGGAGGCGACCTGCCCCTACTCTCAGTTATAGTCATTACCAGGTGATTGTCTCGCACATGAATAAGCGTGCAGTATGGCGCCGTCGCAAATGCCTATCGACGGAAAGCATCACGCCTAACAATGAGCCTCCCTTTGATTGGTCGTGCCTTTGTTTGGCTGTTCTGATTTCAACACGCGACCACAAGAGCAAAGACAGGGAGGTCCTCGTCCAACGAGTGGCAAATAGATAATGAGGACCATCACAAAGCATATATTACGGTAAATTATGATTGCACTGCCGCTCGCTGTCCAAAGCAAAGGGCTAATTATTAATCAAAGGAGTGGAGGATAAGGCACTGCCAATTGTAATTTACACCCAAACTTGTTTCATCCCATGGTCTTCGGTTCCATTTTTTTTTTATACGGTGTCCAGATTTAAAGCACATTCATTAAGAAGTGGATCGCACATCAACAAACCGCCAGTTCAGATTTAACAGTTTTTATAGTGTCTAAGTGGAGTGGCACAGAAATGAAGGGGTTTCCGGTGGCCATCCAGGCTATAATCCTATAGGGCAGCGTTTCTCAACCAGTGGGTCGCAACCCGAAAGTGGGTCATGGGACCATTTCTGGTGGATCGCGGATCACGTGGCATTATCGCCACCCCCTCCGGCCAGCGACTTTTGTCGTCACCGACTTTTCGGAAATTTGGGTCAGGCCTTAACGACCGAGGAAAAATGTGAGTCCTGGGGCTAATCCGTTTGAGAGCCAAGGCACTAGGGCAACGTTGATGGATTAGCATGTTTCAGAACAGACTTTATACGCCGCGACCGAAAAGGGCATCCCTCACGCCGGCCAACAGACGGTTCGATAAACCGGCGGCACCAGAGCCGTATGATTTACCACCAGCATCTGTGTTGTTTTTTTTTTCTAGGAATCACCTGCAGACATGTACCCTGTAATCAGAGACCGCCTTCAACTTGTACACATTAATAAGTTAGATGGCTCTTGCCAGATGTCTCAATGCCTTTTAAAAAAAGGGGACAGATCTGTTCCAAACTTCACAGGGCGCCAGTGAAGACCCATGAGGACAGGTGTAATGGGATCGCATTTTCCATTCCTGCTTTGCTGTTTTGCGTCTAGGAGAAAAAGGGCGTTGTGTCCGCAGTGAGAGTACAGTGTTTCAGCAACCAGCATGTCTGAACCTTTCTTTTTTTGTTGAAGAATAAAAGCTAGAATGCATCATTTGGACAAAGGTTTAAAATATTGAAGGTTATTAAATATTAATATTAATATTTGCGGGGAGGGAGGTGACAGACTTTTGAAAACATCCTTCCTTAAACATACTTGGAGATATTTATTTAAGTAACTCTGAACAGAATGTCATTCTGTTTTGTGTGTCGTCAGCTTATGAATGTTCTTTCTGAACAGTTTTGTATAAAGAGAGAATAATTAGTCCCGAGACAGATTTCGGTGGGATTCTCTATTCATAGATTCCACCCCAGGGTCATGAGTTTGAAGATGGCCACAATTGTCCGTAGAGACTTTGCAATTCTTTCTGTGTTTGCTTGGATCCGATTCGCCTTAGTAGTCCTAAGGCAAATTACTGCAAATATCACATCCAATCCAGAATCCAGTTCGCTGGTTACTTGTCGCAGGCTGCTTCTTTCTCCATTGCCACGCCCACTTCCTGATGAATCCAACATATAATCATCCACACCTGCAATCAATGTATCTAAGCTTAGACGGGGCAGTGTTCCACTGAATCTTGAGTTCTGGTTATTCTTACTGGGCATTGGTGGTCTGTTCTCTTGGCCTGGTGTTTTGAATCAGCAACTGATCTCCAGGGTCTCTGGTTTGGTTTTGGTTCAGACTTTTAATTCGTTCTCCGGTTTCTGCTATAGCTCAGAGTCATGGTCCCTGCCTGCTGATCCCCCAGCCTGCTTCCATTCCCCAACCCCATCTTTAGAAATTCCCATTGTAACTTGAGTCCTCGTTAGCTGCCTCAGCTACAGAGCTCACAGTCAGAAACCAAAGTCCCTCAAAGACTTACCCGCCAAAGAGAGAAATACAGACAATCCAGCCAGCTGGGTGTGCACGGTGTTACCTGAGACCATGTGCCATGCTCAGGACCTTGTCAATAATGTTTGATTTTCTTTAATTTGTTTTGTTGTGACAGACTTAGTGTCTGTGAAAGTGGTCAGTGCAAGGTGACCGGCACATGACAGATTTCTACATGCTGAACGGTATAAAGGAACTTCTGCTTGTCAGCATAGACTTACATAAAAGTTACAGCTTGCATTATACAAAGGAAGGTAGTAACTGTCTCTCTTTTTTCCTAAATTAAATATGCACAGATCCAAGCAACATCACAACAACAAGGCACACATGGGAGTGATCTTCTCCTCCGCAGGATTCTCATTTTAGCAGACATTATTTTCAATGTGTTCCAGCGCTCTGCCTCAATACAGGAGGGAGACACATTCTTGATTGGGGAAGCATTATAAAAGTCTTTGGGCAGAATTTGTGCAATGTTTTCTGGACTGTTGTAACTAATCCTAGGCCTCAAAACATGGAGAAAAAGTGATGAAACTGAAAGAAATAATTTATATTATATCTGGAGAAAAGGCGAAATGGGATCTTTCAAAGAGACTGCTTATCTGATATAATCTACATATATATCCATGCATCCGTTTTACGGCTGCTTATCCAGTAGAGATCCCTGGTGAGCCAGCTGCCTGTCCCAGACAGCTCAGGGCAGGGTATACACTGGATTGGAGGAAAGACTTGTATTTGAAATTAATTTTATTCTGGATAATTCTGCTAAGATCTAGACAGCGATTTATTTGGCGCACATATTTTCAAGAATTATTTCTATTTATTGAATTAAACTGATTGAATACATCTTCGGACTGTCCTGCACCACTGTTTACTGCACAACTTACACTGTGTTGCTGTTTTTGTTGTTGTCATTGTAGTGCATGTTTTTAACATTAGTTTCATTCTTATATTTACCCCCCACTCCCGGTATTTTCTGCTCAGCCGCTTTTGACTTAGCTGTCTGATGCGCCGTAGAATCGAAGTTTTGTTTCATGTGTGCGACTTGTTTTTGTTCTGTTTTGTTTTTCTGCGCATGTCATCTAATAACAGAATATGTCCTTTCGCCAAGGTGCATAAAATTTCAATGTATTTTGGATAAAAATGTGCCGCGGCAGGAAACATTCGGCCAAAGATGTATAGTCTTATATTTTTATTCTACTGACATCCTTGGTACAGGTATATAAATTGGACAGGTATATAATGCATAATATTTCCTGTGGACATCCCTCTGTTTAAATGTAACTCGATGTTCTCTTCCAAGACAAACATCTGAAAAACAGCTGTAATGACTAGCTCTCCCCCCACTTGTGAAGCAGGCCAGCTCCCCTGGAAGGGAAGCCTTTTGTGGATCTGTTTTTGTGTCGAGTTCTCTTTGGCTCACCGACCTGAAAGGCTGCTGAAGCACTGTGCCATTCCGCATCACTGTTTACAGCGATTTCATGCTTTCCTTTTGCCCGCTTACAAGGCATCCCTTACGACAAGCTGATCGGGCCTGGAATCTACAAACAGCGCCGTACATATTCCATCCATCTATCTTCTAAAAACTTTATATAAAGCCTATATTCATAAAGCCTAATAACTATTCTTATAATTCATTGTAGCACATTCATAAAGCATTATAAACACGGCTATAAGTATTTGTAAAAAGGCATTAAACTGTGTTTCTCATGCAATATGAATGGTCTATTTAGCTCCTATCTATAAAGCATTATAATGGTCAGTATAAGAATTAAGGATGCTTTGTGCTGCTTTATGAAGGTGTTTATAGTGGATTAAAGATGAGAGCTTCATAGAGCATCCATAATGCATAATAAACATGACTATAATGTGTTATGCCTTTCTGTAAATAGCAATAGATGGGTTTAAAATACTTTATCTAGGTATGTAATGTAGTAGACTGGAGTGTGAGTGTGCTCTGTGATGGGCCAGAGCCCCATCCTTGGTTCCCAGCTTTGTCCCCGTAGCCTCTGGGATAGGCTCCAGACCCCCTGCAATCCTGAATAGGACAAGTGGTTTCAGAAGTTGGATTGATGGACATAATATAGTATAATGGCTGCTTTAAGTAAAGTGTTACCAACTTATCCGGTACAGGCTCATGGAGAGCCTGGGATCACATTCCAGGAAACACGGGACTGAAGAACAGCAGGGACGGGGTTCCAGCCCCCTTCAGGGCCCAGTCACACGCTACAAGCCAATCAGAAACGCCGATTCACCTAGCTGCGTGTTTCTGAACTGAGGAGGGAGACTGGAACATCTGGAGGAACTCCTTTCAACAACCAAACCACCAGAATACATTTTAATAATTTCAAAAAACGCAATAATCATTCAAACTCTAAATAATAATCACACCTCTGGGAGGGGGGGAGGGATAAAGATTACTTCTGTGATAAATATAATGAAGTGCAGTAGGGACACAGCTTTCGAGGTATTTATCCTAATAAGTTAAGCGGAAATATCAAGATGAGAGATTGTTTTTCAGAATAGCAACTGATTAAGACCAGTGCTTCTATGAAAAATTGATGAACAATAGGGCATAAATGCAAATTTTCTTGACATGAAAGGTGCTGGGCTACTTGTTTTATAATAATGCAAAAAAAGCAAGTGATAATTCATTTAGACCCATGCTGTCAGTAAGGAATAGTTGTAATAGTGGCATAAAACAAGGTTCTTTAGTTGCTACCGGTTTTGCGGCCACGGTTTGCATTCTCCAACTTTGGGTGATGGTGGGGCTGGGCAGGAGGATAAGGAAGGATTTCCTGGTGTCAAATCCCAGATCAGACTTGGCCTTATGGAGTCTCCGTAGGCCCCCAGTTTAATGTCCTGGTGTCTTTCTGAGTTATCTGAGAGTGATGCTAAGCCAGGGAGACAGAGAAAAATGGAAGCAAATGCAATGTCGAAGCTACTGTAGTCAAAGCACAGCTGTTTTGTTACACCCTTATTTGTGCTTTTGGCCTCAAAGTGTCACTCCACTTTGGAAAATAATACTATAGTGAAATAGAAAACTTATCCATAAATTACATCATAACAAAGGAAAGGTATTAAGCATTAGTGACAGATGTCAAAACACAGAGGCTTGACAAATCACTCGCAGGTACGATTTCAAATATACACAACACGCGGCGTGTGTATATAATCCATGATGAATGGATACCCACCACTATATAACTCGCTCATAAACAACTGTGACTGTGCAGCTCTGCATGGAAGGACTCGGTAATTTATTGACATTTTATTTAGGCTTGATGATAAGTATGACATTCAAGAACAAAATGTACTAGTAACTCTAACATGGCTGCAAAAGGTGACAACAGCACAATGGCATGGCTTTCTTGCTAGGTTTTAACAGATAAATATAACTGAGCAGTCAATTGATATGTGAATATATATATTTTTTAATTATTTCTGCAGTTTGCAGGTTGAATATGGTTTCCTTTCCAGTCATATTTTATGTGGAGGTGTTTCGGGTAAGTCCAACCAAGTGGAGACCCCAGGGCAAACGCAGTAGATGCTGTTCAAATTATATCTGTCATGTGGCCATGAAACTCCTTGGTATTCCTTTGGAGGAGCTGGGTGGTGGAGAGGGAGGTTGGGGCATCCCTGCTGAGAATGCTGCCCTTGCAACCCAGACCTAGACGAACAACACAAAATGGATGGATGGATGGATGGATGGATGACCTTGGGTACCCCTGTAAGCTGCCCCAACCGTGTTTTCCACAAACACAAACCCTCGTGGGTGCTGAATGTAAGCACATACACAGAGGAGCCTCTCCCCTGTGGCTTTAGTGTGCACATGCACTGTGGGGCCGGCAATACTGGGTGCTAGCTGCGGCCAAAACAACGATATTCAGCACATACTTCAGTTCAGCAGAAATGTAACGTATAGAGGCGAGTTCTCTGCTATTCACAGCTGCGCCTTTTCATGTCAGGGTCTCAAAGACCTATTTCACGGCATGGACCGGCTCTCCGACGAACTTCTCACTTCTGATTATTCTTGCATTTTGAAACTTTGACATTCACAAAAAGTCACGGGAAATGGGACTTCAGCCAGCTGAACTCCCCCCTCCCCATCACGTGGGCATACCGTAACACGCACCACTTTGTGATGCAAATCTAAGGTATTGAGACCGAACACATAACTCCTTCAAAGCCTGCTTGTCAGCAGGAACGATTTTATGGTTTGAGCAATCCCTAAGCCCTCAGGTGATGAGAGTCGGCTGACCGTCTGGTGTAGCCCCTAAGGGTAAGGCTTTCCTGTCACTGGGGCCTATGAAGCCTGGCTTTTGTCACCGTTGTACTCAAACGGCATTAATTTCGAGGGGAGATTCCGCTGTACTCTTCCCTCGTATGCCTGAGAGTGGGGAATGCAGAGAGAGGGCCTGCATGGAACACTCCGCTCTTTCACAATTATAAATGCCGCTTAGTACTGGAATCCGGGCACACTGGACCGCTATGTTCAGCTAATCCTCAGGCTTAATCACGATCATTTCAACCTGGATGTGAAACCCAGAGAAGCCCATCACTTCTCAGTGAGAACGTCCAGAATAATAACAGATAAGACAGCAAAAAGGACTCGTCATTAAGCCACATTGCATATGCCCTTCACAGACTTTCAGACTTAGGACCAGAAACAAACTTACAAAATATTTAGCCCAATAAAATGTCCTCCTTGAATATGACCTTAAGTTAATTAAGTACCAACCATTGTTGGTACTATTACTATCATTATTAGACATTGGTGACCATATAAGTGACATCCACTTGTGCAGTATGTCAACTTGCACTACCACCCTTTTTGCACTACCACACTGCAGTCTACACACATTCCTGTATATACGTTTTGTATGTTGTGTATTGTTGTAAATTGTCTATCCATTGTATGCATAGCATGTGCTGAATATTGTTAATAGTACAGGTATAGTTATATTTACATATTATAGATACCGTATATCACAGATTTTTATTCATTGTATTTCATACATATACATACATTAATCACTCTTAAAATACATACAGTTATAAATACTATATATTTAATGGATATATGCAGTGGTACCTCAGGACACAAGTTTAATCCATTCAAGAGAAAAGCTTGTGGGTCAAAAAACTTCTATTTTTCCCATAAGAAATAATGGAAGTAGAATTAATTCCATCTAGGACCCCAAATGACACCCACATGTAACCTATTTAACAATGATAATTGAGTTCCTTTGGGTAAATAAAACAACTTTTTTGTTAAAAATCGCGGTTAAAAACTTGATGAGAACAAGTGATGATATATGATATATGATTCTTTCAAACTTTTCAACGCAATCTTCAGCAGCCTTACGATCCGCATTAGCCGCTTCTCCATGCCTAGTTATGCTATGGATGCCAGTTCTTTTCTTAAATCCAGCAAACCAACCTCTACTGCCCCTAAATTCCCTATCAGAGCTCCCTACAAGATAATCATTCATTATATCACCGTACATAGCCTTAGCCTTTTCACATATTATAGTTTCTGAAAGGCTACCACCAGCAATTTATCGTTCTATTATCCAAACCATTAATAAACTTTCCACTTCATCATTGCTGCTGGTCTTTTTTTAAAGTATTGCCACACTTTTAGAAACCTGAGCTTTTTTTTTATTTCTTTATTTATTTTCTTTAATTGTGCATATTGTTGATGAGCTCACGTTTTACGCAGTACAAATATCGGTCACATGACCACATCTCTCATGTTTTTCCAATAGTTATCACCCGCTGAATGTTCTTTGGTTTTGCACTTGCACCTCTAGCCTTCTTAGGACCCATTGTTATTTAGTAAAAATGAAAAATTTCACTAAAAGATAACTGTAATAAGGTAAGCAAAGAACCGCGGGATGTTTACAATGCACTCGACGACACTGAACCAACCGCATGAGGTTGACGTCTTTGTTTATGATTTGGAGTCCACGTGATAATGCGTACATGTTTCGGCCTGACGCTTGGGTATGCTCGTGCATTGAGGTTTTCCTTGTGACTAAAGGTAATTATCATGAAAAAAAAATTGCTTGTGAGTTTGATCCCTCATGGCTACACACACCAGTGTGTTGAAGTTCTACTGTATATATGTATACTGTAGTTCTATACTTGGCCAGTACACATGATTCAGATTTTTCCAGAAGGTTCTGTCTTCAGACTTCCCAATGACATAGTGCGTTGTGTCTATTCACCATTCATTGTTCACTGTTCACTGTTATGATGGCCAATCTGCTTCTCTTTGAATTCTTTTAAGCATAATTCTCCAAATTCACTTTTACCATTCTAAATCCCGTTCATATGCACTGGCTCAGCTGTTCATAACACCTACGCAAACTCTGCATGACACCAATGTGAATCTGAGTTTATGTTTTCTAATTGTGGACTTTCATTTTCATTATTTATAGATAGTTGGGTTCCACTGGGGAACAAATACCTATTTAGTTTGTCGTTATAACCTTGTAAAATTGTTTATGAGATGATTTCCATTTCTATCTAGGAAATCATTCAGAAAATAAATGATTTATAAACATAAAATAAATATTTTGCATCGTGTGGAACAGAAATGCCCCTTAATAACTAAGTCAGAGATAATATAAGCAATTATGGGAAACAGTAGTTAGGAATTACTGATTACTAAATCATCAGGTGTCTCTCAGTTAAAAAACACCCACGCAGTCTACCAGTGACACATTGTATAAAAAGACTGTTTTCTAGTTAAAAACAGCAATACTAAATATTAGTAGTACTTAATATTATTTAGCTAGCAGAGAATAATTGTTGTACTGGAATTTATTCTAGACTGTTGGATACATCAAAATGCAGTCATCAAGAATTCATTGCATTTGACTTTTTTATAATTGAAAAGTGCTTTTTTGTGTATGTGAGTGATGTTTGATGGTCCGGTCCCATGCAAACCAATCCAATTTATGAATCCTTATTCAAATTTTTACCGTAGCTAATGCTTCACTTGCTGTGAGTCGTAAATCACACGGTTCAGTGCTTAAAGTAAATACCGCTCGGTTTCTTCAGGGGCATGTCCCGCAGAGTTTTCCATTCTGAGTGCACGTCGGTTTCTTCCGGCACGTTTTAAATGACACGGTGTGTGAGCATTTACGACTCGCCGGCCCGCCGCAGTGCAGTGATGCTTGTTCAGCCTGGCCAGGTACGTTCTCCCAGAGCCACTTTTGTTTGGATTTTCAGGGTTTTGTTAATTCAAGAATAAATAAGAATAAAGAAGAATTCCTTCTGAGTAAGCTGGGACGGCACTGCTAGATAGTGAAGTTAATTTAGCACACTGAATGTAAACACCGACAATATTCAATAAAAAAAAAAGCAATCTCCTCCAGTGTTCAATAGCTGTGAGTGAAGTATTTGTTGGTCATAAGCAAATGGATTTCTCACTTATTCCATTGCAAACTTCTGAAAATAAAAACGTTGCTTTGAATTAATGTTCAGTGACTGAACTTCACTGAGCCAACTCCAAGAGATGTCTGTGTACAGTCCCTGGATGACTTGTGCATCCATTGTCATCTGACTTTCTTCTCCTTTAATTTCTTTGTTTTCCCTTCTTTGCATTATCCTCTCTTAATGATGTTGTAATGTATAAACAACACACCTATGTAACCATCCTTTGGGTGAATCTTTTGTGAGAGGCGCTATATAAAAATAAATTGAACTTGAAATATGGGATGGCACCACAACAGATAAAGAAAACAATTGCCTAATTGATGACTATTTAATATGAATCACTGTGCTTCATACACTAAGTCACTAATATACAGTGATATCGAGGCCTGGTGATGGTACTGACCTAATTCTTTTCCTCCCTGTGGGTAGGTTTTGGATTGGCCAGAAAGAAGAGCAGGTGTTCACCTAAAAGGCGCCCCATTTGCCAAGATCCCCAAGCAGTCCCATGGGAAAGGTGTCCAAATATATATTGCAAAGTAGACCAGAAGGCAGTCCTTCAAATAATATGCCATTACAAAAGCCTCATGGCTTCTATCCAAAGCTACTTATGCGATACACATTCAGTTTAATGATAAAACGGAACTATGCCGTGTGTCCAGTAGAAAGTGTTTATAAAGAAACTGCATTACAGTAAATGCTGAGGCGAAAATATCTGTCATATAGCTATGGCCCAAATCCTTTTTCACAAATGCATTTTTTCTGGATTCCTTGTGAATTATCAATCTAATTTGCGCTACATTCAAACTGTCACCATTTGCTGCTTTTAAACATAGTTAACTAGAATAGTTAATTAGAATAGAATTAAGGAAAAGCCCCCGATACTCAAACGACTGCACAGAAGGTAGAGTTTGACAGTATACAAACCACCAACTCTCTTTGGCTAGAATAAAAAAATGGCTCCAGTTAATTATCTTGAGAGAAACCAAATCTTTTCTCAGTGAGTATCTCAACTGACACTTCAGCATAAAGCCACAGAGTACGGGAAGGTGAGGCATTATAATTCCCCACAATCTTTTGCATGTTTGCCTGTCGTCAGTAGCCGACCTTCTCATGTTGAACCACAACAATATTGTCCCGACACCTCTGTCTGTCTCACAAAGGATCCTGATCTCTGCATTACTGTGTACTTAAAGTGCTCTAACGCAATTCATTGATTGCCTTATCGAAGCAGCCCGGGGGTTGATGGGAATGGATTTGGTCCTGGAGTGCTGATGTTTATGCACAAAGAGTCCTGCTGACTGTAATAAAGAGACGAATCCTTTATCATTGTAATCAACTGAGATCGACTAAAAGGAAATAGACACTCAATCCTGCCTTTTCACACAATTCATTCCATTACGGCAAAGAACAACAGTCTCTGTTATACAGTCCAGAAGGTCTCTGTGTAAGAGATGCTGAGGTTTAGGACTCCAGTTGGGTATTAAGATAACACAATCCACGCACAATCCAGTTAGGCTGCAAGACATTGTATGGCATTAGTGTTAAAACAGTCTTAAAGCATTTAAAGCTGGTCTTTACCTGTATGAATTTTCAGTAAATATGAGCAGTGTTTAGCATAATCATGTCAGAAGATCAGTGCTTTGACTCTTTGCTTCATGTTACACCTCTTCCGGTGTGCTTGTTAATCCTTCACTAATGAAAAATTAATACTAATTAACTGGAAAAACCAGCTTAAACATCCTTGGCCCCTTTAGAATGAGTGACTGTGTTTTAAAATATGTATGTATGTAAATATGTATGACCCATGTATCAGGGTCAGCTTTGTTACACTTGTGCAATTAAAACCTTGTTCCTTATCAGTTGTAGTTAATTACTAATGACTTCTTGGAAGCAAAAGGTTTCTACGAAGTTAAGTAGGAAGAGGTGTTACTTTAGGCATAGTGCACTCTTACATAAGGAAATGTCTCAAGGGCGTCTGTCAGAAGTGGAGACACTGGAGACTATTTTGGGTGAGGCAAATTCTGCAACAACAGGTTACGGGAACATATTTACCTGAAATATACGTAACGTTTATGATGGGATGAGACACTGAATATAGGTTATTTGAGAAAACACGGATGTTCAGTCAAGCTTCAGTAAACACAGTAAGCACAAAGAATACATTAACCACTCAGAAACTCAGAATGCATTGCCCACTCTCACTCAGTCAATAAATATGAAAATCCCAAGAACAGACTAAATCCCATGGAAATTTAGAAACTTTTTTCTTTTAGAGCATAAGTTTTTATTTGTTTCAGTTGAGTTCACCCGTTCGAACTTTGACATATGTTCCAGTTTGTCTGCAGGAAATTTTAGATGCCATCATAAATTAACAGCACACCTGCAATCAATTATGCTATTTAGACCTCAGTACAAGTGGATCTTAACAAACCAGTTTAATCAGGATGTTATTTTTCTTGGAGGCACAAACATTATTAGTAAAGAAAAATCAGAAAATATAATGAAGTCGCATTGGCAAAGCAGATTAATCTACTTATGAATTTGAAATGATCACATTATGCATTATAACACAATTACGTAATGTCAAAGCTCTGAGGAGAGTTGCATTTAATCTTCAAACTTTACCACTCGAACAAGTTGTTACAGGGTCCTCATCAGCACAGGCTATGTCCTGTTTGAAATGCGTGCAATTATTTACCTTGTCATTTAAATTTGATTAAAGAGCCCAGGGTTTTCATTAGTGGCAGGGCTGAGATTTTGAGCTGAAAGTCGATACGATTCGGTGTTGTAATTTATTCCGCTCGTCTGCCTCAGTGTTGTTTCTTTGTTGCCTTATTTTTTTAATAAGAATTTTGTTATGGGGAATTAAAGTAATTAAACGTCAGAATTAATAAACCCGCTAGCAACCTAGTATTGGACTTTGCTCTGATTGTCGTCTAGGGGAAAGATGCATGATTGGTAATCCTAGCTGCCCATAGTTGATGGGATCTCTCACTCAACTGGAACTGCATGCTAAAAAAAAATACATCACAAAGAATCCCAGATTCCAAATAAATTAATTATAACAATTATCAAAGCCAAAATAGAGCTTTGCATCTTCTAAATACTCCATACATGCATTTGACAAAATGGCATATTGTCAAAATCACAGGGACAAAAGATAAACTCTTTGTAATGAATTTGTTCCTGATCTCTGCTTCTTTGATTTCTAACATGTGCTGAGTGACATATTTTGCTGCCAACATTTCCACTGTGAAGGATCTGAATCTATCTAACATCACCTGACCTTTTTCTGAAAAGCACTTTGTGGCTTATCTGGGACCCATCACTGTGTTCACAGGGAGCCTGCAAGCCCCAGACCTATGTGGCTACAGATCTCAGACCAGCTCCATTTCTGGAGGCTGGGGCGACACTGGGTCAGCCTCGGCAGCCACGCGGATGCCGGATGGCACCGGAGGGCCGACACGGGCCCCGCGACCCATTAATCCACGTGCCGCGCGCTCCAGGTGCGCAGGCACGAGACCCCAGGCCACCACGGCCATCTGTCATATGGGGGAGAAGAAACCTGTGTGTTCTTCACATGGGCTACGCCGCTCTTGCACGGACTGTCTCAGATGTGCCCAGCAGGGGGGCACAGTGGTTAAAGACTTCTCAGGCCAAATGGGTGCCTGTCACGAATAGAATGCCTGGTGACTGGTTCCTCGGAATCCTTAGCACTTTATTAAATGTGCAGCAATACAGATCTACTTTTTAAAGTCCGCTTTGCTCCACTGGTTCACACATGTGGGTCTCGCTCTGCTCTACTTACGCATGTCTTGATGATGTCATTACCAGGAGAGCATTGTAGCCTGTAATATTAAAACTCACGTCGTTACTGTGGAAGCTCAATTTTTGTACATCTGTTTATTTGCAATGTAGTCACAGGGCCATATTAAAATCTTTCTGTATAGTAAATTTGGAGTAAAAATTGGGTTATTTAAAGTAAGAAAATGGTATTTTTTCTTCTCAGTAGAATCTTCTCTCATATAGCAGTTTAGCGGACTGAATTAGCATCTCTCACAGCCAGGCTGCTGGATGATATTCCCACCCTTCAGTGGGTCACCATGCATAGATTGTGCCCTCTTGCTCCTCACCGCGTGTGAGTCATTGTGGTTGTGTGCGTTAGAGCCTCTGGCATGCAGCCCAGTGCATGTCCTGCCAATCTCACGAGAGGGTCCAGATCGGTGCAAGCCTGGCTGGGGGAGCAAATACTGTGAAATGGATTTAAGCCATCACCATGATCCTGCTCTGGACAAGCTGTCAGAAGATGGATGGACGGATGAATGGGTGGTTGGATGGATGGATTTAAGCTGTCTCCATGATCCTGCTCTGGACAATTGGTCGCAGATGGATGGACGGATGGATGGATGGATGGATTTAAGCTGTCTCCATGATCCTGCTCTGGACAAGTGGTCGGAGATGGATGGACGGATGGATGGATTTTAGCCTCACCATGATCCTGCTCTGGACAAATGGTCGGTAGATGGATGGATGGATTTAAGCCATCACTGCGATCCTGCTCTGGACAGGCAGTCGGAAGATGGATGGACAGATGGATGGATTTAAGCCGTCACTGTGATAATGCTCTGGACAAGCAGTCAGAAGATGGATGGATGGTTGGATGGATGGATTTAAGCTGTCCCCACAATCCTGCTCTGGACAAGCGGTCGGAAGATGGAAGGATGGATGGATGGTTGGATGGATGGATTTAAGCCTTCACCATGATCCTGCTCTGGACAAGTGGTCGGAGATGGATGGACAGATGGATGGATGGATGGATAGATTAAAGCTGTCCCCATGATCCTGCTCTGGACAAGCGGTCGGAAGATGGATAGATGAATGGATGGATGGATTTAAGCCATCACTGTGATCCTGCTCTGGACAAGTGGTCGATGGATGGATGGTTGGATGGATGGATTTAAGCCTTCACCATGATCCTGCTCTGGACAAATGGTTGGAAGATGGATGGATGGATGGATTTAAGCCATCACTGCGATCCTGCTCTGGACAGGCAGTCGGAAGATGGATGGACAGATGGATGGATTTAAGCCGTCACTGTGATAATGCTCTGGACAAGCGGTCATAAGATGGATGGACGGATGGATGGATTTAAGCTGTCCCCACGATCCTGCTCTGGACAATCGGTCGGAAGATGGATGGATGGATGGAAGGATGGATGGATGGTTGGATGGATGGATTTAAGCCTTCACCATGATCCCTCTCTGGACAAGTGGTTGGAAGATGGATGGATGGATGGATAGATTAAAGCTGTCCCCATGATCCTGCTCTCGACAAATGGTCAAAAGATGGATAGATGAATGGAAGGATGGATGGATGGATGGATTTCAGCCGTCACCATGATCCTGCTCTGGACAAATGGTTGGAAGATGGATAGATGAATGGATGGATGGATTTCAGCCATCACCATGATCCTGCTCTGGACAAGCGGTCGGAAGATGGATGAATGGGTGGATTTAAGCCGTCACCATGATCCTGCTCTGGACAAGTGGTCGATGGATGGATGGATGGATGGATGGATGGATGGATTTAAGTCATCACTGTGATCCTGCTCTGGACAAGCGGTCGGAAGATGGATGGATGGGTGGATTTAAGCCATCTGATGGGATGAAATCCGACTAGTTAATATTTGAAAAACATCTCACTGTTGCCACAGAAGTGCTGCTGCTAGAAGTTCTCTAGATGATATTTGAGTCCTGCTCCAGACGCCGACTCACCTGCTTCCTTGACCTGACCCCCCCTGCCACTGGAAATGCAGCCTTGCTGCGCTGCCTCTCCATCATTCCCCAGTGCCAGACAGTAATCACCGCAGAATGACGGGGTTGGTCCAGTGCTCCATAACCCTCCCGGCTTCCCCGCGCCAGCAGGCTCTTGCCAAAGGATGCTTTGCACAATACAACAACAAGGGCACGTTTTATATTATTATATAATTACACTTTTTATGCACATTATACCTATTTAAATACCCATTATTTTTTATTAATCCTTTTACTGCAATATTTATTTACTGTATTAATCATCATATTCACACATCTACTTTTTACCACATATTTTGCATGTTTTTGCCATTTCTATATGTTAGACATACACTCACCGGCCACTTTATTAGGTTCACCTTGCTAGTACCGGGTTGGACCCCCTTTTGCCTTCAGAACTGCCTT